>CAAE01014566.1:1300353-1313305 GCA_000180735.1 Tetraodon nigroviridis
CATTAAAACACAAAACAGAATATGCGTGAATAAATATTAATTAAAACAGCGCATACAATTTTTTTTTAATTAGCATCACAATGGGAGAGAAAATAATTCAATTTACAGCCGGTTCCTTGGACATGTCAAACATCTCCTCCAACCGTATTTACCAGACAACCTGTTGATTCGTCCACCCACAAAACACTGCACAAAAGCTGCTCTCAACACACTATCTGCATTATTGGAGCATAAGTAAACAAAGTACGGCTACATCTGGACGCCACAAGACTTCCTTTCACGCCAGAAAGATCGCTCGTTTTTCTAACCCCGATTCCCCGCAAGCATGTGCGCCAGATTTTGGCCTCCTGTCTGGAAAGACGAGACGCCGTGGCAAAACACGGAAAAGGCGACACGCCACCATATTGTTAGCACATTGGTGAAGCAGTCGCACACACATGCATGCACACACACACACACACAAGCATATGCACAGTTGTGACTAAAACACACAGAGGCCATATGGTGCGGCTTCATCCACCGACGCCTGTTGCTGCTGCAGCAACAATAGGCCTGCACGGCCTGGACACCAAGAGGCAAGCAAACACACACGCACGCGTGCACATGTGCCCACACACACACACACACACACCAAATGGTTGTTGGTTAGTCGGTCTGCGTTGCTTAGGCCCAGAACAAATGCCTGGATTTGCATTCTCCACCTCCTTTTATTCCTCGCCCTCTCTCTCTCTCTCACACACACACACACACATACACACACACACACACACACACACAAGTCCCTGGTCTCTACAGGTGCATGATACACTCAAAACAGATGTCAACGGACTGGAGAAGAGGCGCTGGGGGTGGGTGTTTGCTCAGACTGACTGAGCAAAGCTTTGTACACTCAACACAGCAAAGATCAGCGAACACACACTTGCAGAAGTGCCTGATTCACCAGGCAGAAACACAAAAAACACACACACACACAAAAAAACCAAGAGACAACCCAAAGCAGCCATCGCTCTTACAAACACCCATGACGCGACAAAAGATGGAAAGATGACGTCACAGAGGCCGCCGCTGGTGTCACGTCGGCAACTTTGTCTGCTTCGCGCCTACAGGTCATAAACATCAACACACGGAGTTCAGGCACGTCTATTTTATGTGTGTGTGCACAAGTGTGTGTGTGCGCAATGCAGAAGCTGGTGTTTTTAATGTAATAATGAGTATTTACAGCTCCCCCCCCCGAATGTGTTTGTTTCCCGACAACGTTTGCCATTTACAAAACAATCAATGTGAATAATTTCCTTCCACTTTAAAGTCATAAGTCACACACACACACACACACACACCACCCTTACGTGACAGACAATTACACCAGAAGTGACGCAGCCACTGGGCTGTCTGCTACAGGCTGTCATTTCCCCCAATAATTACATTGCGGTTTGGCCTGCGTTTCCACAGATCTCTGGCTAGAAAGGAGCACGGACGTCCTCAGAAGAATATTTAAAAAGAAAGAGGAGAGAGAGCCCGAAACCGCCAATTAGCGGCTGCTGATGCTGTCAGGGAATTTTAGTAGCTTTTCTAAGAAAAAGTACAATTTAGATCCCATCATTTTACATCATTGCAAAGGAAAGTGTATTCCAAGCTCATTACATTTAATGAACTACCCAGTCTGAAAAATAATGAAAAATTAAATATTAAAAATGTTTTGGAGCTGATTTTGTGAGGCAAACTTATTTCCTGGATGAATGAAAGGAGCCTGGATTGATTTCTAAATGAGCAGATTGTTTGGGTGATGCTGTCAGACGGGTTTTCTTCCTCCACTTTGACAGAGGGGGGGGGGGGACAAAAAAGAAAATAGATTGGAATATTTAAGCGCTTGACGTGGCTCGGAACTTAAAAAAAAAAAAAAGCATATAAAATACAGTCAATCGACAATTGAAGAAAATAGGCAGGATCTGGTGGAAATAAAGAGGGGAAAAAAAGGGGGATTTCAAGGCGAGCAGCCTGAGCAGCAGCAGCCTGGGTGATTCACTGAGTCCACAATGCGCTCCGTCCGCTGGGTCAACACGGACTGAGTGCGTGTTATCAGTCTGTGGCCTGTTCCCGTGACTACTGGGGCCTGTGGAAAAAAAGAGGAGGAGGAGGAGGAGGAGGAGGAGGAGGAGGAGAAGGGAAAAAAAAAAAACCCCTCTGCGATGCAACAAGTCCCCATTCACTCCCAGCTTTGTTAAGCTGCCTCCCTGCGCCGCCGCCGCCGGAAGGCTCCTCTCTCCGCCTCAGAGGACAGCACCAACTCCGTCACACAACTATCCCGCAACAATGTGCGCGTTGTCCTACACCCGAGGAAACAATCGACGAGAATCCGGCTTGTTGTTGGTTTTTTTTCCCCCCTCTCTCCCCCTCTCTCTCCTCTCTCTCTCTCTCTCTCCTTCTTCCGAACCAAACTGCGCGTTAAGCGACAGTCCTCGCTTAACGCGCGCTCGGCGGCGCGTCAACAAGCTTATTTTCCACTTGTTGGCGTGTTAAGAGTGTCGATTTTTGTCATCATGTCGGCGAAAGCGAGGTGATTCGCTTGACGTGATCACTTCAGGAACAAGCGAAACGTCCGGGGGTGCTCGGGATCCGCGACCTCCTCCTTTGGAACTTACCTCGCCTTTATGGGGTTTAATTCCTACACTTCTCCCGGATCGGAGTTACTACGGCGGAGAAGAGCTCGGCCAACTCCGGGGCGTCCTCCTGGTTCTGGGTGGACCGAAGCAGCCGTGCGCCGGGCGCGTAAAATGCGCACGTTTCTCCAAGGATGCGAAATATGCGCGGAATGGGAGCAGGAATGAAATGAACGCGGCGGACTGAGTTGAACGGGGCGGGGTGAGAGGGACTGGCGTCACCCTGGATAGAGTGAGAGATGGGAGGATGGGTGGAAAAAGAGAGAGAGAGGGAGAGGGAGAGGGAGAGGGAGAGGGGGGAAGGGGCCGGGCCGTGCGGGCTGCGTTCAACAACAAAAGAAAAGAAGTGGGGCCTAAATGGGATTCAGAGAAGGAAAAGAAAGAAGCCGCTGACAAAAAACAAGCAAAACAAGGGAAAATAAAAAAAAACATTAGACCGAAAACTCTTCAGGCTATGTCTGACATGTCAACAGAAACCTGCACAAAAGTAATTAACAACTTTTAATACTTCACCAAGACGGGTTAAGCCCAGTTTTAGGCACCAGTGATTGTATGATTGATTGAATATATGTGAATAAATAGTAATTAAGACAGTTTTAAAGCTGTGATAAATATGGCAAAATACTGGTTGAAGTTATTTGTGTGTTTTTCAGGATTTTTAGGAGTTTTAAGGAGATAATAGAAATAAAAATGGACGTTTAAGATTGTATTACAGGTTGTTTTTTTTATTCCCCAACTGTTTTTAAAAAGCAATGTAATGTTTGTAGAAGGTATTAGTAAAGTAGTGGAAGTAAAAGTAGTAGTAAGTAGTAAAAGTAGAAGGTAGAAAGTAAAAGGAAAAAAGCAAATGAAAGTGAATAGATGTGATGTTATTCGCCGCTTTTTCCCAGTAGTCGTGGCCCCCGAGCGTCAAATGTTTTGGAGAAGAGCTCTAAACGCAGCCGCCTCGGCCTGGGGAAGGAGTTGTAAACTTGGAGCTTAGGGAGCGCTAAGCCCAGCTCAGATTTCATCCTTGGGGCGCTGCCGGACTGTCATCTCCCCGACGGGAGGGGCTGGGACGTAAAGCGAAAGACGGCCATGGCGGGGTCGCAGGGAGGAAACGCTGCTGCAACACGACACTGCAGCCGAGCCGGCGGGCCGGCACACCCGGCATTCCGCGCGGCAGCAGCGTGTGTGAGCGTGGACGTGCTAAACAGAAATCTCATTCTGCTGGCAAAGTGAGGACATTTTTGGACGGGAGGATGTTATGACTGGTCCTCACTGTGTGTGTGTGTGTGTGTGAGGGAGAAAGAGCGTAAAACATTTCAAAGATGCATACAAAAATGCCTTAAAATGACAGTTATATCACATATTTGTATAAAGAGGTGTTACACACAACAGGCAGCTATTACTTAGAGGCTGCTGACCTTGGGGTCAACCGTCTGACCTCAGATCTGACCCCGCCTGGTTCTCTGATGTTTTATTAATACCGCCCCCGCCTGGGCTCCGTTGCAAGCAGCCAACAATGTGATTGGCACATTTATTATTTAGGATCGAACAATGTCGACACTCCCGCGCAAACAGCGTGTTATCGCTCGCTAAGGTATGGATTTTCCAGAGGCGCAAAAACACCGTTGAGTGGAGATAAATGCGTCCGATATTCTGCTTTAAGGAGGGGGAAAAAAAACCCGTCTCACCAGTTTTTAACCAGCTACTTTGAAACGACGGGAGCGGGGAGATAAAGACAGGGGGTGACGGCGATGGCTGATGCACCGTTTCGCAAAATAAACAGATGGAAAGGACGCAGAAGTCTCCACGCTTCCTGCTTGGAAGCGTGGAGACTTCAGGCTCCCGCTTGGAAAAACACCCGTCTTCCTTCCAGCGTCGGCAGACTTTACAAAGCGCACCAAGGTGAACACACGAGGCAACTTTACAGAAAGAGAATCGTTCATGAAACACTGACCTCGGCGCTTCGGTAAATCCGCCCAAAGACGCTTAACTTAACTTGGGAGCCATTCTGATTATTCCCCGGCGCAACAATCATGAAACAAAACGCGACCGGAAATATTCTATGGAGCATTTCTGGAGCGCGGCGTTCAGCAAACATGTTCCATCACTTCAGAGAAACCTTGGGCTTTGTGACTGCCGCTCACCTCCACCCAACCACGTATTGTAGGCATGTAGGTTTCAATTAAAGCGTGTGTGTGTGTGTGTGTGTACACATTTGGTTGAAGTAAAGGCTTCTTTTACAAAGGACAGAATGAGAACATCAATGGTGCCAAGGTGGTGTTGGATGGCAACGTTTTTTCCGAGTTTACACCTTTTTTTTTAATCTTCTCATCAGCGATAATGCGCTTTAAACACGGTTCGCTTGTCACAGCCTTGGGTGGAATTACCTCTCGGACACCTTTGGTAAATTAGAACTTTTGTCGGTTTACTTTTAAAGGCCGTGGCTTTTGTGCTCCGCTGTTTTTTTAAAAAAAAGGTTGGTTTTTCTTTTTTCCTTCTAGAGTCAATTTAAAGGATCGTCATGAATGCAGTCTCAGACACACACACACACACACACAAAAACTGATGATAATAATTAGAATTTCAATTCATGAGGGGACGTGTGTGTAGGGCGGGTCGTGGGCGCCTTCGCTGACCAATCTCCGTCTGCAGAGGGAAATGTTGGACCGTTTCGAATGTACCAACAGAGCGATGCTGGACACGTTTTAATGACTGCCGATTAGATTAGGAGGCAGTGAGCCCGTTTACTGAACATGACCACGGAAAACCCGATCGCTGGGCCTAATCGGATCATCGTAATGATCTGATGCGATGCGTTCGCATGCGCCTCAGAAATGCCATAACTGACTGCGTGTTTACATTAGGGTGCGTTTGGAGCCAGTGTGCTGGTGACCGCGGCGCCTCCTTGGAATGACCTTTCTGTCCTGCATCCCATTCCTTCTCCCCATCCCCGTTGGTTTCCTCTGTCCTCCTTTTCCTCTTCTTCCAACAGTCCTGGTGCTCTTCCTCTTACCCCTCCTCATCTGTTCCTTTCCATCACTGCTGGAAAGTTGGTTAAAAAACAAAAACTAAATATTGTCGGGGAGACAAAAGCAAATCTCACCGAGCTTCTCACGCATCTCCTGGAAGCATCCCTCTCCTCAAATCTGCTTTTCGGGCCCCTTAAAGCCTTTTTCACGTCTTCCTCGTTGAAAGTTCTTTCAAAAGGCGTCGGCGAGAAGGTGCACGTAATGTAAGTATTTAGAGACAGGAGACGCAAGGACACCTTAAAAAAACATCAGCACCGGAAAACTGGGGAAGAGGAAAGAGTGGACAAAGTTTTGTATTAGTTATATAAATAAGAAGGACGGACTGAGGGGTTTAAGCTGCACGTTTTGAATTGAATTGCTGAAATAAATCCGCTTGTTGATGGTCTGAATAACCCAAACGTACCTCTACCGCTCTGGGATCAGGCAGCTTTCACGCTTTGTAACGAGAAAAATGTAATATTACATCCACACTGACTTCCATCGTCACTCTGACCTTCACATTTGAAGCTTTTTTTTTTTCGTATTTCTATCGTGGAATCAAAAGAAATAACTTTTTTTTTTTTTAGCGTAAATGTTTCAAATTAAAAGTTTTCAAAACGAAGTCTAAAAAACCCTGAAAAAAAGGAGGGGGCAGCAGATTTTTAACACCACTTGACGCAGACATTTTTTCACGTGGAAACCTTTTGGCTGACAAATGCAGGATAACAAATAAATGCTTTTATTTGTGCGAGGCAAATAGTAGTAGTCGTACTAAT
The DNA here is from genome assembly GCA_000180735.1 of Tetraodon nigroviridis. Classification (NCBI taxonomy): domain Eukaryota; kingdom Metazoa; phylum Chordata; class Actinopteri; order Tetraodontiformes; family Tetraodontidae; genus Tetraodon; species Tetraodon nigroviridis. The sequence goes on from CAAE01014566.1 coordinate 1,306,783, forward strand.
TTCTGCATTAAAAAAAAAGAACACAGTGAATAAAAGGCATGGGTGGATACAGGGTCCACACACCTCCGCTCTTTTTGTGGTTCCACAATGCTACCTTTTGAATTTCTGACATTTTATTTCACATATGGAGAGAGTGTCAGGCAGGAGTGAAAAGATAGCCGCTAGAGGACCGAGGAGCAGGGCCTCGGGGTCCACAACGAGCTCTTTTTACGCTGTTCAGAGAGGAAAACGGCAGCGAGCGGAGAGATTACACACACCTGCCGCACGGAGTGATGCTGAACGATGCATTTCAGGCGCCACAAAGCACAGAACTGCGTGTGCAGGAGCTACGGTTACGTAAGGGGGAAGGGGTCAGAGGTCACGGACGACTTCAGATGAGGTTTGCTTTAATTCAGTTTTTGTGAATAAATCATTCTGTCCCTTTGGCTGAATACCACGCGTTTCGGAATGTTTACGTTGTATACTTACATTCACGGGGCTGAGGTTTAATTAAATCCAAGGTTCCTTTCACAGAAAACATTCAAAATTCCTGCTGGGTGTTTGTTTTTTTTTTAGTAAGATCCCCTAAAAACGTAACCCCCCGCTGAGCATTTCCACTCCTGCTTTGATCACGGCCCAACACTTTCAGTTCCGCTTTGTTAAAATCATTTTCCGGAAGCGCATGATCGATATTCTATATTTAGTAATAATTTCCCCTCCTTGTCTGTTATCCATAAAAACGACTCGACGTGGTTTCTGAAACGTTTCTTGGAGAGCTGGAGGTAAATAATTAGGTTTCTAATGAAGAACTAAGAGGGGAGCCGCGCCAGCACATGAACAAATAACACTAATATGTTTGTGAGTGATGAAGCTTTTCTGCTTTAATCTGTAACATTATCAAAGTAGAGCGCCAGTAAAACATTACTGGCCCATATGTCCGAGTATAATACGATAATGTGATAAATTATTGATCCCCACAGGGAAAAGAGGTCAAAGGTCAGTGAGTTCTAGAGAAGAGTTGTTTGTGCAGTGATACAATAATTCATTAAATAAGTTACAGTGCCTCTCTTATCAATCCAATCAGCTTCTTGTGTGATTTCCATTATATTCACAGAAATTTAGGACTTTTTTTTTTGGAAAATAAAGGCTTTATTGACGTTCTATAAAAGTACCTCGTCTATAGATAAAGGCTAATATAATGACAGTAAAAATAGTTTGTGTATGTAAGGTTAAACGACTGCCAGAGGTCATTTATTGCCATCCTAATTTGGATTGTTTTAAAAACAAAAATGGCAAATCAATCCCGGTAGGTCCATTCAGGTGACATTCGTCGCTTTTGCAATGGCAGCAAAGGTGAGGGAATGATCAGGAGATGGTTTCACATCCGCCACCGTCTCTTGAAACTATCCATAAAAGTATTAAAGAAAGCAACCAAAACCGGTAGAAAAACGCTTTCTTGGCCTGTTATTGCGGCGTCAGAGCCTGTATGCGGGAAAAAGGCACACGCTCACACACAAAGCTGTTGTGGAGGGTAAACAGACTCTTTATCCCTTTCGTAAGGCGCCCTCGTAGGTTGGTCTGGGTTAGGGTCAACTCCGCTTTCGAAAGCGTTTTACACAACTACATCCTTTATAAGAGAATGCCGGGGAGGCTTTCATTTTCACTCATGTTGCCTGTCAGTGTCAAAAAACTGACCCAGGGTCCAGGAAAACCCTTCTTCTGTGTGGAACTTCGACACTTCTACTTTCATAGCAATTAAAATGTATAATTGAACACATTTAGGTACCTCCACTGTCACAGACCTGCCAGTGTGGTCTTTCTATCATTCTATCTTGAAGTGTGTGTGTGTGTGTGTGTGTGTGTGTGTGTGTGTGTGTGTGAGTGGCTCCAGCAGACCCCAGGAACAACAGCGCAGAGCTAAAAACAGTAGGGGGGGGGGGGGGTAACCTATGGAGGACCCTCATTTTTGGTATTTTAAATGTCTTTTATTTATCTTGTACAAAAGGATAAAAGCAACCTTAGTTAGTTTTTAAACTAACTTGTTTAAAAAAAAAAAAAAAAACGCTAGATACAAAACCTAAAATAATCAGCAGCCGCTGGCTAAAGCTTCTGCTGCTTTTAAAAAGTTCTGAACGGTTTAGTGCTAAGACAATACTGGAGGACAGGCGTCCGCGATAGTGAGGAATACTTTAAAAGCAGAGAGAGGAGAAGAAAGCAGGTGGAAAGTAAGAACAAGTGAATCAGAATGTACAATAAATACAAGCTCCACTTAAAAAGAGTTTCTTAGCTCTTCATTAATCTTCATTAGAGATTAATCATTGATATTTTATTTGGTTTATACATAAGTAAGACTTGAGAAAAGATAAATATTAAAATTGCTGCGATAAAACCATCATCTCTGCGGATGAACAGAAGATTTCAGCAGGGACAGAAGGTGATGTGTGCATTAACATTGTTTTCTGCTATAAGAGAGTGGAGAACAAACACAAAACCATCCCGCTGGCTTTAAAAAGTGTCCTTGAGGTGCTCAGTCTAAATTGCGATACCTGCTGAAGAGGTTGTAGAGGACGCGCAGTGTTGATTTCAGATCGCAGTTCACTATGTCTGCAAACAAAATAAGAAAAGAAAAGAATAAGAAAGGCTGAGACAATTATTAAACCTGTTTACATGCAACACACACATATTTTATAAAATGTGTGCTAAAGCAGGGGTGGGTAATTACTTAGCCCTAAGGGTCACAGGGACCTAGGCCCCCCGAGTGAGGATCAGAGATTGAGAAAATATTTTGCGGGGCCTGTAAATTGGTCCAACTAAAGATGAATAATAAAGCTACAAATGATGTGTGGCCCCACCTTCATGAGAGGACATGTATGAAGGCTGAGTGGGCCGCATTAAATAGTCCACCGGGCCACACGTGGCCCCCGGGCCTTAGTTTGCCCACCTGTGTGCTAAAGGCTGCTGATCTTTCTGTTGTTTCCTTCAGCTGCAGTTTGAACAATCTAAATATTGCCAAGACTAAAAACTTTTGCCATTAAGATTTTGCCTGGAAAGTCATCCCTGTGGTCTTTTAAATGCGTGTCCTACCCTCTGGTCGAGGCTTCGGTCTCTCCAGGCCCCCGTCCTGCATAAGTTCAAAGGCAAAGGACACGTTGTGGACCTGCGAGGATTAATAAGACATAAAAAAATCATTTTAGCGACTGTGAGCACTTTGAGAGGGTGAAGCAAAGTCGGCCTCCTGTACCGGCCCAAGTGGCTCGATTCAATTCAATTCTGATTTTTTTATAGGGCCTTTTACAAATAAGTTGTCTCTAGGGGCTTTACAGAGGCAGAATCCGAGAGCTTGAACCCTCAGGTAAACAAAATGGCACAAAAAACTTCCTTTTAACAGGAAAAAACCTTGAGCAGGGCTTCAGAGAAGCCGGGCCCATCCTGCTAAAAGTCAGCTTGGTAAAGGAGAAGAAGAACAGGGAGATGGGACGGAGAGAATAAAAGGGAGAGAGACAGGAAAAAGGGACCCTTCTGTTGGACCCTGAATGATGTACTAAAAAAACTCTGCTTGTGAACGAGTATTGCGTAAAAAATGCGACTTTAGTATCTAATTCAGTCAAAAAACCAGAACTGCCTGCGGCAGAGAGCTAAGTGCTATCCCTTAAACTGCATCTGCAGATCACCTTCAATACATCACACACACACACACACACACACACACACACACACGGAGTAACAGCAGCGTGCCCAAAAGCCACTCCAGTGTTTCCCTGTGCAAAAGGAGATTACAGATGCTGTGGGTCTGGTGCCCGCCTCTCCAGGCCAGGAGTGTGTGTGTGTGTGTATTTGTGTGTTTAGCTGTGTACAATGCAGCACTCAAGCACATTCTGCTCTGAGGTTTGGCAGAGGGTTCTGGCCAAGACCCAAACAAAAGGCTACTGTGGTGTCTTTGCAGATTGCCTGTTCAAAATACCGGAGTACAACAGAGGCCAGTGAAGAGGACATAGATGGCTATGCAAGGGGACGGGCTCTGGGGGGACAGATGGCATTTATCAAACCACCGAGTGCAAAGAGTCCTGGCTCCAAGTGCAGGCGGCTCCTCAGAAATGGAGTATCGATTGAGCGTTTCTTTAACAATAGGTCAGGATGAAAGATGGGTCCTAACCCTGTCTTTCATGCGTCCCAAAGAGAAAAGGTTGCAGATAAAGAGGGTTTTTTTTCCTCTGGTCTCGTACTGCGCGGTACTGCAACTTTGCAACAAGATCATTCCGACCAGGAATATCACAATCGCAGCGAATCAAATTAGCCTCTTTTCTGCCATAAACTTTTATCCCCACAACTGGTTGAAAATAAGCCCCGGTGATCTGTTTAGGATCCATCCCCATCCTCAGGAAAATGTATCCAAGTCAGGCTGATGGAGTATGGTGGAGAGGTGAGGCGCACAGGTCCACGGCGACCGTTTGCCACCGGTCTTTCAGCTTCTTGTAATAAGATTTCTCAACTCTACAAATTTGTGTCAGTGCGCCTCTGACGTTTAGCTCCACCAGCTCGTGCGCCTGACTTTATTCAGCGGCACACACACTCAAGAGTCAGAGCCTTCAAAAAAAAATTGGATATGTTCTGCAAACAATCAAAACACAAATGTACAATGGCACATTTACAACAATATAAAAAAAGGTGACTGATAAAGCTGCAAAATTCATAAAGAAAACTTTCAAATAGTATAAGTATAAGATATATAGATAGATAGATGGATAGATGGAATACACAAGTCATAACTGAGTGCATTTTAAGGTTTTTGTATAAAATTGGGGCGTTGCCACAGTAACAGGCTTCACAGCCGTGTGGGCAAAAGGGGGGACATAAGCAGAGCACAGAGGTGCCTGAGATACAAGTTATAAAAAGTTGGAACTTTTTAGCTCAAAACAAGGGACAAGAAACAGTTCTCTATTTAACAGCAATAAAAACATCAGAGCAAAGAGACAGATCATGTATAACATGGCAAAACCTTTTCACACATTTAGCAAAAATCTGTGTGAGACTCCATAACTTCCTGTTCTCGATCTTATCTTCTCCTGAGCGCTAATCCCTGCAGCTGGTGTGTGAAGATATAATTCAATTCAATTTGGGAAAGTGATAATCAATCCAAAAATTTTAAAGATGCTCAGTTTTTTTTCATTTGGAAACTCAAAGGGAGTCACTGGTGAGAACCGGCACTGGTGTGAGGTGGTATTTCTTTAGAATCCTATTCTGGAGCAGCATTTCACACATGTTGGAATATTTTTAACAATACTTCCTTTGTTAAAGGGGTGGAACAATGCAACTAGTGTAGCAACACAAAAGCCAATCTACTGCTTTAGCAAGAATACTACAACTACTCGCAGAAGGATACCAATAGGCAAGATCATACTGCATTATTTACCTGGTTATGGACTAGGGAAGCTAACACAAAAACCAATTTAATAATTTAATTTGTGTACTAAAAGTGCTGGGTGAAGGACACCAATCAGCACTATAATAATTCATTATTTACATTATTTTGGTCACGGCTACCTACCGCACCACATTAATGACATCAGCGTGTGTTGTAACCTTTTTTGGAACTTTACCTTTTGGTCAAAATTCTCAGGCGTCAGGAAAAAGTTGTAGAGTGGCACAAAGTATCCCTCCAACAGTCCCATCAGTAACACCAAATAGACCCCATCTGCAAACTGTTACAGCAGCACATTCAGGAAGCGGAACACTTACAGTGTACAGGTCTCTATAAATGAATATTGGGTGATTACCGAGCGCATCGCTGCAACAAAAAAGACATTATTAGCTCAGGAAAGTGGGTTTATAGATCAAAAGAGATGTATTTTTCTCTTGGAGCTTTCACAGTTTCGCAACAGTGATTCACCTGTGTGTCCAACTCAGTCACCTCGAGGTTCAGCTTGTTTAGGTGTTTATTGACAAATGTGATCAAGGTCTGTTGAGAAACAGGTCAATTAAAAACAGCATTAACATACAACAATTACACTTCATGCACGATGTGAAAACCAATACTGTAACAATGCAAAGCTGCTTTTAGGCTACATTCTGGGATGTATGTGAGGCTGTATTTGAGGCCTCCGCTGCTGAGCCTGCGTACCTTTTTCACAACGTTCAGTTTATCCGGAGCGTGGTCAAACAGGGTGTCGAAGGCATCGCGCTCTGTCAAAGACAAGATGGACGCGGTGATACGGTGCCAACAAATCTGAGAAGAATACCGCTCCGTGCACGTATCCACCCTGAAAACATACCGTGTCTGCCGGACAGAGCCCTGAGAGAGAGAAAGAGAGAGGGGGGGAAGAAAGCGAAAAATATGTAAGACACACAGTATCGAATGGTGTTACTGTACATAACAAAACAAACGCTTTTAGGTTAGTTACAGCGCGATACAGAATGTATCAGAAGGATTGAGTCACTGAAATGACAATACAGTGCGTCTATGGCATCATAATTTGATTAACAATAACTCGAGATGAACCTTGGGTATTCAAATGACCGGAATATCTTCACTGGGCCAACATTCACA
>CAAE01014566.1:1316420-1346627 GCA_000180735.1 Tetraodon nigroviridis
AGATTTCGGGAATGCAGGCCTCCGTTTTTTTTTATTATTACATGCTGCTGTTAGAGGGGTGAGTCGACGGTGTGTTTGTTTTTTTTTTTTGGTGGGGTATTATGTGGTACCTGGTATGTTGAGTTTCCCAGAGGTAGATATATCACTGTTGGCTTGCCAGCGAGATATGGCAAGCGCACATAGAAAGTTCTCACACATGGTCATTGTGTAATATGTTATGGTAAAGGGAAGGTGGGTTCGGGCAGTTGCTCTTACACCGAGGTAATAACCGCATTTCCGCTGTTACCGTTGAAGTGCTGGTGAGCCTGTTTGCGCTGTGTTATTAACCGTTGATCCATCCACCATGACAAAATGAATATGCTTGTGTTCTTTGTGCACGCTGTTATATAAATGGTTGCTTCTGTTATGCTGCAGGACATGCTCGCAGGGAGATATAACACGCTGTTTTATTAATATTCGCTTTGATGTGATCAAATAATGTTATTATTAATTCACAGCGGTACAACTCTTTTTGCAAAGAGAAATGGCGTCTTAAACAAACTTAATTTATTTTTTTGAATAATTTAAATGCTAATATAACAGAGAGATGTTATGAGTTGGGTTATAGTACGGACAAAGGCACACAAGTCTGAACTTTACACCGAAAAGCGACACAATCGTGACAAAGGGTGAAATGGACTGTCAGAGAAGGGGGCACTTACTCTGTGTTGCCAGTGATTTCCTCTTCAATTTGTCGAGACTGAAGGATGCCCTCCCTCTTCTAGAAAATTGGAACGGTAAAAAAAAAAAATTGACGGTAGAGCATCCGACAAAACCGACAATTTCTGAAACAAAACAAAACACTGAGCTACTGATCATGAATAAACGTTACGTTGCACCCACCTGGACAACCACAACCTGGATTGAAACATGGTCTGGCAGTCTAATCGGTGCTCTGAAGTGTTGTGACAAAGCCACCAGCAGATGGAGGATGGCGACTATGCTTTTAGCATGAACCGCTAAGAGGAAGAAAAACAAAAAAACACTGAATTTCAGAACAAACTATACATCGCCAGCAAGCAAGTCAGTTACTTTAAATAAGAAAATGGTACCAGCGTAACACAATCAGAAGAATCTTAGTACTAATCAAATAATATTTTGTAACTAAAAGGATCAAGCACACAGAAACTCTGTTGATGTGGTGTTCCCTCTCTTTCTTACACACACACACACACACACTTCCACATCTCGAAAAAAGTCAACCATACAGACTGAATTCAATCATTACACTGTTCAACATGTCTCTAGCCATGTGAACAAATTGGATTTGTTGTGGGATACAGCAACCAAAGAGGATCAATTAAGTGTATGCAGCGAGCCTTTGATTGTGCGCCGTGGTTAATAGCGAATCAGAGGGAGAAAACTAAAAGCCTTCATAAAACCTATTAGGTCCTTGCTGCACGAGAGGATTCACATAAGTTACCGTGGGTGCTGAACGGGAGATGAAAGTCAGGGCAAACAAAATTGAACCGATTTAAAAGCAGGCTCCTCAAAAAGATAAAAAAAAAAAAAATCAATTACATTCCACTGTGCTCTTTACTATTTACGCAGACATCTCATCAAAATACTTTTCAAGGCCAAACAGAGGCACATTTCAAAAAGCAATATGATTTGATTTCAATTTAATCCCCTAATCTATTTTTTTAAATGTACTACTTTCATTAAAAATATTCTTTTTCACATTGTCCTCCTTTTTTTTCCCTCCGTCATATTTTTCATGTCAAGGCAGTTTTTGTGTGGTCGCATCAGGATACGAGATCAACGTTTTGAAGATATTGTTGGCCTGAAATCAACCTGACATGATTTCCATGTCACGTTAATGGAAAAAACAAAGAGACTGTCGGGATCAGGAATGTTTCTTTGGTTCCACTTTTGCTCCCGTCGTGTCCAGCGCTTTCCTTCCTCGCCTGTATGGAATGGCTTGTTTTCCTCTCCTTTTGTGGACCCGAACGTTCAACTCTGCCCTTCAGCCACTCGCACCTCCGCTGTGATTTACCGTGAAGGTCTGCTAACTGTCTGGGGAAAAGCGGGGGATTGTACGCGATCGCTGCCGTCGTTTGGTGTAATAATAAAGTGCCCGGAACAACAGCTCCATCAGCCTTGGTTGTGTGGATAATAAACACTCTTTCTGTTTGTGTGATGGGAAAATTCTTTCACTTTTCAGGGCAGCCTAGCAGGGCTCAAGGGCTGCTGGGGAAATAACAAAATGGTAATAAAAAAAGGGAAAACAAACAGTAAAAAATGACCTCTTTCTATACCTAAAACTAGATTTTCAATAACAACCTAAAATGTAATATTATATAGGTATTTTGAAATCAATATTGTATCCTCGTGAGATGTTTTCAAGAGGTTTAAATGAAACACATCCATAAATGTAGTTGGTTTTTTTTGTAAACAAAAGGTTGCTTTTTAATTAAATTAAAAAAATAGCCCACTAGACGGGAGTTGCCCTTACTGTCGACGTTCCAGCGAATATTCCTGGTGGAAAGTTTCAGGGAGTCGTTGATGCGTTCCAAAACAGTCTGCAGCTTCTGTTTTTGGGCGATCTCTGACTGGGTCACCTCGGCCACGTTCAGTTTTTCCCCTTCCAGCTTCTCTGAAATTCAGACACAATTCACGGGATTAAATGTTGCAGAGCCTGCTGTAGACCACTCGTCGTTCCGGGGAGAATTTACAATTTGTGAAATACCAGAAAGGCGTGTCAACTTTATTCGGTATCTCTGTGACATTTATTTAACAAAGGAGAGCTTCATTTCTTACCAAAGAGCTTCTGCAAGACCTGTCCATCATACAGGTCTTCAGCCAGATCCTTAACGATGATTCTCTCCCCGACCAGAACGTCGTTTATCCAGTCGATCAACACCTAAAATGTCAAAAATAAACACTTTGGTCGATATTTTGCAACACGAAGCTGTTGTGATAGGGGATGTTGACTGACGTGAACAGTTACTGTCACAGTATATTCAATAAACCCCAGACTACTGAAGATGGTTAGTTACCTTCATTTTAAGTGCATTACTTTATTGTAGAATTTATTAGGAATAGTAAAAATTCATGAAAAGGAAAAGCTGGAAGAGGCTTTGAGGTATTGACTTTTTTCCTATTTGATGGAGCATATTTAGTTAGAAGTGTTGTTTGACTTCGTGTCTTTACTTTAATGAGTTCAACATATTTAACAGATTTGCCAAGGTCACTCATTACCAAATTTGAGTGCAGACTCGATTATTCAGCCATCCTAAAGACAAACCACATTTACCAAGCCTCACCCTCTCAAAGACAATGGAGTCATTAAATTAATTACCTTCATGAGCTCCTGAAGTTTGCGGTCGTTCTTGGAGTTGGGATCGACCATGGTGCGCACTTCATTCTCCTCTAAAAACAAAAAGGGCATAAAAACACACAAGTTAGCTCATAGCCTCAAAAAGGGAAGGTTCTATTGTCAAGAAGAGCCTGGGGAAATTAAAATCAGGGTTTTACATATAAGCAAAAGAGCACGTGGAAGTTTACCCAACATGGTGTCTTCTGGATCAAGCTCATAGTGAGAAGGGCTGAGAGGAAGGTTAATAGCGTTTATCCCCTCCTCCTGAAGCTCAGACACTAGAAGACAAAAGAAGGCCCCATTTTAAAACGTAAACCAGAACAATAACATAGATAGCATGTGACTGAGCGAATATCCCCACCCTAATCCCAACAGTTTAAATACCCCAAATTTAGGATTATCAGTCAATATTAAAGTGGAATAAATCTAGAAATATATATAAATATGAATATATAGTTACACACAAAAACACACACATGCACATTGTAGCATAATTGTTTTTCAACAGGCTAAATACAAGCCCAGAATGTTTTCAAAGGCACACGTGCACAAATTTAGGGGAAAACTTTTTTTTTTTTTTTAACAAAAAAAGGGTAATTGATTTATTTTCACATCACATCACACATTACAAGAGGGAGAAATATGCTAGGTGCTACCGGAAATCAGTGTAATTATCTAGAGTCCCTGTGTGTGTCAGCAGTTTTGGATTCTATGAATTTATCATCTACAAGGTAAAATATTGTGTTCGTCTAGGTTGATGCGATGACGTACAACACGGGAGGCCGAGGCAAGGAGAAAAGAAGCCACTAATGAATGATGGATCGCTGGTTAACAAGAGTACACGCATGAAAAACGGGATAAACAACTTGTACAGCTGCTGTTGCAGCTGCCGGGGTATCATCCTAATTAGCGCCACGAACGTTACCGCAATTATCACCTGTGCTATTTAAAAAGGAGCCGGAATGTTAAAACATTCCTTGTGTGTTAGATGAGGAAGTAGGTTCATTTCATTTATTTAGCAGATAAGAACAATTTTGGTTGTGCAGATGAGTCGGTTCTGTACTGATAAACTTTGGAAATGATGCAAAAGATTTAAAAAAAAAAAAGAACAACGACCACTGGAGGCTGGGAGAATAAACGAGTTCAAGTTTCAATACACAATGTTAAAACACAGCTGTAGGCTGTAGGGTCAGAGAGGGTAAAAACTGTTGCAGAGGACAGCATCTATTGCATATTTACATCATCTAGTGCAGAACGATCCACCGTCTGCTCCTCAACACTACTTTGTCTACAACATCTGCTCTTAGAACCCGCAGTAACTAACAGCTACTTTCAGTTATTCTGTGTGTAATTGCACAAGACTGAATAGAACTGGACAAAGAAAGAATCAGAAATGTTTAATAAATGCACTTTGTTTTGCATTAGTGTCACATCTCATAGCGCAGATGTGACTCCCTATTATTAGCAAAAGACCAGTTTTATTTCTGCTGTAACTATTCGTTCTAACGCAATAACAGGAGGATATCTTAAATCTCCACGTTTAAGGTAGATATTGCTAAAAAGCCACCCGTGAAAAGCGTTCTCATTGAGGAGGATGCCCTGTAGATGACACGTAAAGGTAAGCAATCCATGCGGTGCTGTCCTACCTGGAGGGCAGAGCGCTCCACAGCCCATGTCTGACCGTCTGTACCCGTCTCCAGCATTCCCTCCGCTAGCAGAACCACGTCTTCCTCGGTCTCCAGCTCATCCGTTACGAGCTACGCTCATAACTCTTAGCTTCGCCACTTGGTGTCAACCTAAATTCTAGCTTTTTTTTTCCACAGTAGAACTATATATTTTCACTTCTCTTCTATCCGCTGCATTTTCTTTTCCTTGCGGAAACAAACGGTGGGCGACATCATAAACAGTCCTCACCACACCTCACAAACCTAATGACTTTCTTTTATCCTTTCATACAGTCTTAATTCCATCTTTTAGTGCTTTTCCTCCCAACCCCCTCTCCCTTTACGCCGATATTTCTTCCTCTAAGTCTCCACTTCGAGCCCCCCTCTCTGTCCGCCACGTGCGGCAACTGCCATAAACGTCACAAGGACTTAAACTGATTTAATGGACAACGTAAGAAAGACCAGCCCCAGCCTTTCCATCACATCCCATCGCTGCCTGTGCCCTTCATCTATCTGTGTATTGCTGGAAAAGGCAACATAAAATGGGGCTCAGCTGTTGAACAGGATTCTAAATAACACGAACCACTCATCCCATCGACGGAGACCTTTTTCCTGTGATGGTAAATCCAGTCTAGTATCAGTTAACTACCTGAGGCCTGACGACGGTCCAACATTTTAGGACTTTAGCGGCTAGCACCACTTCTTTAGCTGGACTGGAACCATCTAATACAGAGGTGGGCAAACTAAGGCCCGGGGGCCACATGTGGCCCGATGAGCTGTTTAATCCGGCCCGCAAAGCCTTTACATCAGGTTTTCACAAGCCAAATTAAGAAGGTTGTTATCTTGATTGTTAAGAAAGACGTTCAACCCCCTCTTCACTTAGCATGCTAACATGTTCTAGTCCATGTTAATAGTCTAACATGGTAATAATCCATGAAGCACATATATTAGTTAACCTCCGATCCTCATTTGGGGGCCGGCCCCTTCATCAAGATCTAAAACCCAATGTGGCCCTTCAGGCAAAATAATTGCCCACCTCTGATCTAATATTTTGACTCCAACCAAAGGCGGAACTTGACCTAAGGATGATTTGAATGTGTTGATCTATCAAACACCTGCAACACGACTGATGTCGAGGCTTGTTGAGGCTCAGCAACACATTTGCCACAGGTTTACGCTGCGTTGTTGTTGTTGTTGTTGTTGCTGTTGTTGTTGTTGTTGTTGCCTTGTTTGGAGCATCTGTGTCACTCTGCAGGTCACTTTCAGCAGTTTATGATAAAAACCAAACGTCTTGTATGGACTACTTCATCTCTACTACAGAAAGAGAGAAAGAAAAAACTGCAGACAGAAATAAAAACACTACTAGAGGACACACACACACACACACACACACACACACACACACACACACAGTTTTGCTGGATGTCATTTGCATCAGGACGTTTTTGTGAGACAAAGTCCCGCTGGGTGTCTGTAGTTTTTAGACCTCTTCCAGGTGAGATAAATCCTGCAGCGGCATTGGGAAGCCGCAGCTTGGGTTCCTGAGAGGGATCATGGAATCTGCATCCTCATTCCTCACATATCCCAGCAACAGATCACTACCTTACATGGCTACACACACAGCCCGGAGCCACGAAAACACACAACACACGTTTTTTTGTGTTTTTTTTTTTTTTTTCTCCTGATAACGGTTTAAAGCTGAACTTGAGGAATTCTTTCTTCTTCTTCTTCTGCCCCAACACGGCGGAGTTAGCTAGTTTTGAATACGTCGTTTTAATGTCGCTGTAATAACCCCGCGTCGAAAACTATAAAGTTTATGGAACGGAAAGCTTTTCGTGTCGTTCTTGCTATGTTCTGGCTAATAGTTTTTGTTCGCCGTTTACCTTCCTTGGCTTTTTTTCTTCTCGCCAAAGTTCCACCAAGTTTTCCCAAGAAGGAGTCATCTTTTTTCCGAGAGGACGGAGATTTCGGTGTCGGAGACTTCGGTGAGGACGGGGACTTCTGAGGCGAAGAAGCCATCGTTTTCTAGTTAATCCTGGACGGTTTGCTCAAAAAGCGACCGAAGTTGACGTGGGAATTGAAAAAAAAAAAATTACATAAGAAGTTAAGAAGGAGGGGGGGGAAAAATCAGCGTCCACTCCCTAAAGCGGAAAGGGAATTCCAGACATTTTCTGTGGAAGTTGGCTGGATTGAGGCCCCGCCTCCCTCGCAAAGGGGGCGTGGCCTCGAGCCAGTCCAGGAAAAGGCGGGCCCGCTCCTGCTGCTCGTCTTAGTGGCACGTCCATGAGTAAACAGTCCTTAAAAATGCATTTTTCTGGTGAGGAATATGTTCCCCAGCATGTCAAATGAGGTTTTCCCTGTTTAAACCTCAGATGTTTACTTTGGGGTGCTCAGACTGTTGAAGTTATGGCGTTTGAGACGTCACAAGAAGCCTGGTAGTCGCTTTGACATCAAAAAAGAGCTCAAAAGAAGGTGGAAGCAGTCATTCAGTCTCTAGAAAATAAGTCTGCAAGTGGAGGACATCAAAAAAAACCCAACTGCCTACGTGCCCAAGTCCAACTGTCTTAGCAGACTCTTGTTACTGTTGAAGTAAAGCGCAAGAACGTATCTGGCAGGCGTGTGTGAAGACCAAAGACTTGTCTTTGTTCTGTTCTTTGGGCAGTTAATGCTAAATCTAGGGATCTAGAGGTGAGGACATCTGAAAAAAAAAGAAATAAGTAAAGGAAAAAATGTAAATAACAGAGAGGTAAAGGGGTAAAACATGGTTACTTTTTGTTTACATCTGATTAAATCTCTTCCAGTGATGAATAAAACATCTCTTAGTGATCTAAATATTTAATGGGAAGTCTTTGTAAAAAAAAAAAGGCTAAAGAGAGAAACTAAATGATCCCTTTTAATTTATTTAATGAATAATTGAAATGTTTTTGTTTGAAAGCAGTATAAACTCAAAGGCACAGAAACGATTCTACACAGTGTCACCACGTGAACATTCGACCTTGAAAGTCTGACATTAAAAGCACTAGCTTCAAAATAAACATCAACATTTACCCGACAGATTTTACTTACTAGAAAACACAGATTTTTACTACCGAGGAAAAAAAATCGCGCAGTATATGCATGAAAAAAATGTAGTTCGTTAGCAGCAGCCGTGTCAGTGGTGTCAGAATATCTGATAACATCTGTTGTGGGAGCCGATGTGTAACAGATAAGTTTCACAATTGGGCTGCCATTTAGATAAATCAAATTGAAATTTCCACTCAGCACTTCCCCTAGATCTCCCGGCCTGCAGTCATTGGAAATTCAAAACCAAAGTTTCAATGATAAAGCAAGAAATCGCAAAAAAAGGGCTGTTGACAAAGCAGTGAAGGCAGTCACATGACCATCTAGCGTTATTGTCTACCCAGGCTGAGAACATTCCGAACAAAAACCTTAATGGCAGAGATGTTAATGGCTGCGAAGAAGGCCATTTACACTCCACGTGACATCCCGCGACTCTCTTGCGCTGTGTGCCGGCTCACATCAGACGAGATAAAGCCTCCGTGCTAGCTTTACGGTGCGTAAAAGCATTCCTGAGGTTTCAGTTCATTTATCTCAGTCGTCCTTGGAAAATATTCTGCATAGAAGCTATTGTTGGGAGGGCGGAATCGCCCGCGTTCTTTGAAACTCTGAAAGCTACCCCTGGCTCAGGTCATCTACTCCTCCTGGGGTTAGCCGTCATCCTTCTGGGCCCAGTGGAAGTCATAACCCCTGGAGAGCACCAGGCTTTCCAGGTCCCGGTCCTCAGCCCTCTCCTTCAGCCTCTGCTCTTCCAGCACGGACACCAGAGCGTCTCGCTTCTCCACCGTCCTCATGATCTCAGACAGGATCTGCTGCTCCTCCTGCAGTTCCGAGGCGCTCTTTTTTGTGTCTGTGGTCGGAGGGGAAAAAATACACGAGCTGTTTATTGACGGCTGAAGGAACCGGCTGGAAAAGTAGCTTCCTGGATCATATTTAATGCGTGTGAATGCTAACGGCGCTAAATAATTGATCTTGGATGACGGTGTATTACCTGATTTTAGCAATTTAAAGAGGTCTAGAAAAACTTCTTTATATTATAAAAGTATTTGTCTGCATTAATAAAAGATTGGTCAACATTTCTAAATAGCTAAACTGTTGTATCCGTGCGGATGTGCGTGGCATCTTTACCATCTGTTGCCATTCTTTGCCGCAGATCCTGCTGCAATCGGCTTTGTGTGTCTTCCAGCTCAAGCTCCTGGGCACTGTCAGATGGTACATTTATTTCATTTAATTAAAAGGAATTTTTTTGATGCGTTTAACTATTTCTCCTGCTTAAATAAGTGGTACAAGTTGTTTTTTTCCCCTTTTTTCCGCATTCTTTGTCCCACAGATGATCACTTACAAGATCATGAGTTCAGACTCATAACGAGTCAATCTGTTCTTCTCCAGGACGAGCTCGAACCAGGTCTGGTAGAGCTGGGCCTCCTCGAAGTCATCCGTTGGAGATGCTTCTGGGAGGAAAAACAGCAAAGAGACGAAAAAAAACCCCAAAAAAGAACATTTAAAGCATAAAGTGGCGAGCATTTGTAGGTCATTTCAATATGCTCGGTGACAATAACCTACCTGCCCCGGTTTCTCGTCTGATGCTCTTTTCTACAGCTACACCTCTCTCCTCTAGGTTCCTCTGTTTCTCCGCGACCTCCTCCAGCTGCCGCTGAATGGCCTGGATGGTGAAAAGGTCCCAGACGAATAAAGGAGATCATTCTTCTAGGTTCCACCATGGTAGATGGTGAAGTAAGAACCAACACAGGAAAAAAAAAAACCCTGCCTGTAGGTGTGTGAGTTGCTCTACACTTACTCTATCAACAAACCAGTATTATTTAATTATATACAACGGCAGTAATGTCAGATTTTCAGAATCGCACTCAAAAAATTGGGAGATTTTCACTGCAGAGGGGCTTCTGAAGGTGTATCCGAGTGTGTGAAATAAATAGAACCTGTACCAGTCAGCCGCTGTGGCCCAGAGCACTATTTAATAGTGCACGATTGTGAGATGGAGCGACCAGGGCAGCACCTGAGCTCTGTGAAGCCTCTTCAGCTGTTCTCTTCTTGCCTGCCGGGCCACCATCTTCTCCTGCTTCCTCCTCTTTCTCTCCGGACAAAGCTGATGCAGGAAGGGGTGAGAGAGAGAGAGAGAGAGAGAGAGAGAGAGAGAGAGAGAGAGAGAGAGAGAGAGAGAGAACGCTTTTGAACCGCGTCACATCTCGCCGGATCGCTTCACAAACCTTCCAGCTCGATGCTGTGTTTTCGTTTTCATCATCGCCAGAGGAAGGCTCTCGTGAAGAGGGTTCGTAGGAGGCTGGTTGAACCAAAACAAACAAACACAACCCGTAAATGGAAGTTCTGCGCTTTTTCTTTTTCAATATAGAAAATCTTCTATAAAAGTTCTTTGAAAAAAGTTCTTTAGGACTGCTATCTAAATTAAAATGTCAAGTGCAAGTGGCTGCTTTGTGCCTGGTAAAAATGTTATGTATCCTGCTTTTTGTCTGTAAAAAATCTGCGGTTAGAAATTGTGGCTGGGTCGCCATGGCAGCAAGCTTTTCCACAAACCTTCATAAATCAGCATATTTAGTTCACCTAATATTGTCACAATTATTTAATTGAACTCTTGTAGTCACAAACCCTAACCCTAACTCTTTGTATGCTAGAATTTAGCATAACAAACTAGAGTAGTTAAAATAGTTGAAAAGTAAAATCTGTAAAAGCAACTGTGGAAAACGGGGTCGTTTCCCCAGTGATTAGTTACATATTTTAAAAGTCTGTCTGCATTTACGAGGTCAAACTAAAACCTAATTATTTAGATTGACTTTGCCACTTGGACATGTTTATTTGATTGCTCGTTATTTATTATTTACATATTTGCACATGTAAATATTACATATTACTTATATATTGGAGAATACTGCCCCTAGTGACCAAACGACATAAGAACATAACCCACGGGGTTGGTCAGAAGATAAATGTCAAGAACGGCCTCGCTTACGTTTGTTCCTGAGGTTGCTGAGCATCGTCCTGATTTCCTTTTGCATCTCGTGTTCCTGACCTTCGCGTTCCGACGCTCTCTGCTTCTTCAGCCTCAAGGACATGAACAAGTTGAGCCTCCTCCGGGGCGCTGGCTGAGCGCCGCCAGAGGATGCCGGGCCGGGGCCTCCGGAGCCCTGGAGGGACACCTCCTGCAGCAGGGAGGGCAGGTCCCTCCCGACGCCCCACGCGTCCGCCGCCCATCGGGCCCCGTGCTTTCCGGGGATTGGCTCATCTTTCGGTGGTTCTGGACACCTCAGCGTTCCCTCCGACAGAGGCCTCTGTCTGCGCTGGGAGCTGCATTTTGTCCTCCTGGTAAACCAAAATTAAATCAGAAAATCAAACCAAATCTGCTCACTTTTCTGTATAAATCCTCTAAACGTGACAATAACAAGAGCCTGTTAAAACCGCGCCGACAGGCAGATTTTTACAGACAAATCTGGCCTTGGGCTGAATTATTGCGGTGCCTAAACTAAAGTAAACATGCTGTAATTCACACAAACATTACGACTGCCGAGTCGGAGCCGCCGGATGGATTGGTCACGTTAAACGTCCTCCTGAAAGCATTGGCTATGAGCTGGAAGGCTGAGGGCGATGGGGCCGCGCTTTGGCTCTCAGACGCTTCCCCTTTCTGGCCAGAGTCGGTCTGAGACTTATCTGCTTTGCTCTCTGCGTGTTCCTGATAAGACATCAGAGAGCAGGGAAAAATGCAGGTCAACATCATGTGGAATTAACCGACCTTATCTCGGTGGCTGTCTCTGGACCGAACAGAAAGCAGGAAGATGGAGATAAAGACCGGAAAAAGCGTCTTGTGCTAGCTTAGCTTAGCGGTGCTGCTTTTAGAAAAGGTCCATCCCTTCTTTCCCGGTACTCACGAGGCCGATCGCGGACTCCTCCGTGGCGTCCCAGTTCAGAAGCTTCTCCCTGTCCGAGACAGACAGCATCAAGCGTTTCCTCGGGGACGACGCGTTGCCACCGATGCTTCGCTTCGAAGGACCTTCCGATGTCTTCGGATCATCGGCAACGTTCTGACAAAATAAAAAAGTACAAAAGACTGTATAAAAGGGAACAAAGATATCGACTCTCCTCAGGCCAGACTTTCTAAAAATCCACTAATCCAGCTGTGATTTTTGCATTTTGTAATACCTGAAAGGAAAGAAGAGGGATATTTCTGAGTTTTTCCAAAACCGACTAACTAATTTTGGAATTATCTGGGTGAAATTCTGCCAGTGACATGCACCTAAAGGATTTGGGTCCAATTTCTAAATCAACCCTCTTAGGTGGACATGAAAGAGGGGTTAAATCCAGGATGGATCCCGTAAAACACACCGTTTCTTCTGCAGCCACAATCTCTTCGAAGCTGGATTCCGCTTCGGAGACGGTCTGTAGGTCTTCTTGGTCGGGCGGCAGATTCTTCTGGAAGTGCTTGATGAAGATGAGGGGGAAGGCTGCACGATGTCCAAAAAGGAATGATGGGTGATTAGTGTCGGTTAGGCTTGTAGAGACACAGAACTTGATGTCAAGGCCTTGTTGACTGATTTACCACATTAACTTTCACCGCAGCGAACCTACACACTGCACAAAAGCCTCGCCGTCACAGAAAACACTCCTGAGGTATTTGAAAAGAGTCAGATGAACAGAATTTTTACTGGAGCCAAAAAAAAATATATAAAATTGATAATATTTAGCAATGAAGACGGCAAAAAAGGACAATGTTGATTTGTGAATCATAGCAATTCCATAACGGCAGAAAAACCTCTCTGAGACCTCAAGAGAGGTCATCTGCCCATTCTACTGAAAATAAAAACTGAAAATAAAATGTAAACACTACAAAATTAGCGGTAACTACAAGTTATCATTCATTTCAAGACATTCCCAGGCTCAAACCCCAGATACTTTTCTGTGTGGGGTTTGCTTTTTTCCCCTGTTTATGTGTGCTTTCAGGCTGCTTAGATTTAAATGCAAGTATGTATTGCACCTGTGATGTCTTAGGTTATTACAAATATCCTGGATTTTAACAAATATCCTGGATTTTTACAAATGTCTTGGGATTTTACAGGCGCCAGCTTCTAATAACAACAGTAATCGAGCCTGACCCCTAGCGGCGTCCTTGTGTATTACAACTGTTCATTAGACTGACGTGAATAAAATAGCTGTGATATGTGTATATATGTATACACACACACACACACACACACACACACACACACACACACACACACAGATATATATATATAAAGGTACCTACTAGTTCTGATCTTCCCTTTCCATCGATTACTCTGTTTAGGATTATTGCACGCTATGGGGATCAAAAGCAAAAGATTTTAGGAGCTAATTTATCGTACAAACACTATGACACACGTGTTAAGTTTTACAAAAAACAGAAAAACAGCTTTTCTGAGAGCCTTTGGAGTACTTTTTAATTAATAGAAATAAATAATAATCCTTTAGTGTTACAAAAAAAACCTGAATCGTCTTTTCGCTGTTGGTAACAGCATCCTAACAGTCGGCAACCGTGATCATGATGTGTATTGTGGGCATTTTTTTTTTCAACATTAGCTTTTTTAACGTGTGTAGTGTTACTTTTCCACAGACTTTTATAACTTTAATACAAAAAACAAAGGAAGCGTTGCACACACCTTTACTTCTCTCCTGGATTTGGCTCTGGGCTGCTGTTGGATGCGGTCCGGCCAGGCGGGATGCATCCTGAGTCGCTGCCTCTGGATCGTCAACAAGTCTCGTCCCGCCTTTAGAAATCGCATGCACATGAGACGCTGTCCCTGCAAAGACAAATAAAGCACGTGGGTAATAAGGATAACACGGCTTCAAAGAAAATATGAAGATGAAATGAAATGAAAACGGAAATACACAACATTGTTACAACAGTACTCACTGAGCAAGGAAGTCAGCATTGTACAGAGGTGATTCCCCGTGGGCACAACAAAGAAATTAAAAAAGGTCTTGAGACAGGCTGAGGGGTGGATCGGGGGGTGAAACGTGACTATTAGACATTACATGAGCATCGATGTACGTGGGAAATGCCTTTTTTTTAGGTTAAGGACGATAAAACGAGAGGAAAGAACAGAAAAGAGCTGCCGAAAGACCCTGCGAGGAAGATGAGAGGAGCCCTTTTGCTTCCCTTTCTGTTAGGAATAAAAAAGGCACTTTAAATTTGGCCCAGCAACATCGAATAAAAGCTTGCTTTAACGTCTGAAGCTGATTTTCCAGGTGACAAATACGCGACGAGGAGAGACCTTAGAGGCTTCAGAGCCGGGAAAGAACTAAAGGGGTGTTCCTTCGGCGGGTTGCTTGTTAATTGTTAACAAAAGCTGTGATTGTGAGCAGTTTTCTACTTGTGGTGAGGTCACGAGAACAGTTTTGTGAAATTTGTGATGGTTTTGTGTAGCGACACTTTCGCCTAGAATTTAAACGCCCAACAGCCGATTATTCTGTAGCTCTTTAAATTATCGGAATTATTAGCAACAAACCACAAAGCAATTTGTTTAAGAACTTGAACGTATTTATTTGAATATAATGACATCTTATAAATAGGCATAAGTTAAGCCATTTCTTTTTCCAAAATGTTTTCAATATGAAAACAACAAAATTCATTAACAAACCTATGAAACGTACAAATTTGAGGCAACAAAGTGCACAAAGCGTCGCAACAGGGCTTCCGATCTGCTGAGCAAAGTTTAGGAGGTGCAAAGGAGGGATGAGGAGCGGGGCTCTGAGAGGGACAGGCCTCCTGCTGAAAGAGAGGGGACGGAAGACAGACCAGACAGGTGGACACGCGCGTTAGCATCGATCTGGCCCAGAAACGAAGCTGTTCGTTCACACTGAAGTGAACGGACGAAGGAGACAAGCTGCCGATGCGTCATCGAAACATGCAGCCAGGAATTTAAACAACTTTAGCTTTGTTTGAAAGTTCAGGACTGGTTTAAATGGATATTTGTGCTATGGTCTTCTGAAATTCAACCTAGCGCAGAGGTGGGCAAACTAAGGCCCGGGGGCCACATGTGGCCGGATGAGCTGTCTAATCCGGCCCGCAGAGCCTTTACAACAGTATTTCCAAAAGTCAAATCAAGAAGGTTGACAGCTTGATTGGTTAGAAAGACGTTCAACTCCCTCTTCACCTAGCATGCTCACATTTTGTCTTAAGAATGTGAGGCCAAACATCATCTGGAGCTTCATCATCCATCTCTAGTTTTTACCAATTTACAGGCTCTTCAAACTATTTTCTCAGTTAATAGTCCATCAAGCATGATTTTAAGTTAACCTCTGACTTTATTTGGGGGCCGCGGCCCCTTCACCAGGATCTAAAACCCAATGTGGCCCTTCAGGCAAAACAATTGCCCACCCCTGACCTAGCCTATCTTGGGATCGATACTTTCAGCATTTATCATCGTTACTTTGAGTTACGCTAAAGCCAGAAGAGAATCAGACGCAGCCAATGTAAAAGCAACACAGGCGCAACAGAAGACAGCCAGCCAATCACTGCCCTCCCTATCGGGAGGAATCAGCCAATCACAGGATGCAGCGTTGGAATATGAAACATGCGCTGGAATGTGGAAAAGACTCAACAAGTAAAGGTGAGCAAAGGTGAGGAGGGGGAATTAATAAGAGAGATGTGGGAATGGAAGATTCAAAGAGGACACAGGGAATTTTAATTTAGCATAACACTAAGATAAAGAGTTTTCAGCAAGATATTCTAAGGGGACCAACGTCCTAACATCCCATTTCAAGAAAATACCCCTAATGGTAGAATAATAAACCACAGAATGAAACCTTTGCATTTGGATTTGGAGCTGCGGCACTCTGAGACGCAAACACCGACCTCGTTCACTCATGCATCACACCCTTGAAATCAATCAGTCACTCCAGAACGTTGCAGAACATTTTGTGATTTTTGCGGCCAAGAAGCCCCCGTTTTGAGAGTTTTCATCAAGTTGCTCCACATTTCGGCCTCACAAATATGAGGTGAAGGGAGGAAACGGGGACGTAAACGAAGGAGACTCTTTGGTTTCTAGATTTGGCTCTAACTCAGCTTTGCTCCTGTCATGTGACAGTGACGAGCCTGAGGGCCAAAGAGCTGCTGCCGGGCAGCCTAGCAGATCGGCTCCGGCGTCTCATGCATCGTGCAAAGCAGAGGGCCACGCGGGCTGACCGGCGCGTTCAGGCAGACGTGGCACCGCGCAGAGGTGAAAAGGCTCGCTCGCACTTTGGAACAGCCCACGCGGCGCCGAGCGAGCGGCCGCGGTGGGTGTCAGGGTGAGCGGGGAGAGCGAGGTACCTGGTGGCTGAGTCTGGACGCCGTCCCCCGCAGAGCAGCTCCCGTTGGTGTCCAAGCTGGGACTGAGACGCAGCTCCTGCAGGAGGAGAGCGACAAGAGAAACGACAGGAGTGGAAAACGGTGACGCAACAAGTGCTTAATGCAGAATTACAATAATATGATTAGGTGTGTGTGTGTGTGTGTGTGTGTGTGTGTGTGTGTATACATGTAGATGGATGGATAGATGGATGGCTAGATGGATAGATAGATGATATAGATGGATGGACAGATGATGGATGAATAGATATATAGATGGATACATAGATGATAGATGGATGAATAAATGGATAGATGGATAGATAGATAGACAGACAGGCAGACAGGCAGACAGACAGGTGATGATAGACAGATGATAAATAAATAGACAGACAGAGATATACAGACCGATAGATGGATAGATAGGTTTATAGACAGATAGATAAGACAGACAAATACATAAAGATAATTGATAGATGATAGACAGACAGGCAGACAGTCAGTCAGTCAGTCAGTTAGACAGACAGTCAGACAGACAGTCAGTCAGTCAGTCAGTCCTCACCGTTCCTCTGCTCCCTCCCATGTGACCTCTGCTCTGGCGTTGGGCATAATGCATTTTACAGTAAAACTTGGCTGGAAAGAGAAGCAGCCATCAGTAACTCTGGAAAACAGGCTTTCGGCCGTCTGCCCGAGAGCGCCGAAGGAAACGGTACCTTCCCGCGAGTCGAAGGCGTGCCCGCCCAGGCGGAGGCTGCAGCCACACGCGTCGCAGCGGAAGCACTCGCGGTGGAAGAAGTGGCCCTCCGCGCTCAGCCGCTCCATCACGTACACCCGCTTGCTGCAAAAATGGCAGGTGTCGCTGCCGCCCAGGCCGGCCGCCGCCTCCCGACGCGCCACACACTGGAGGAAGAAGAGGAGGAAGAGTACCAGGTTACACCGGAGCTCCATGGAGACGCCCCGAGCTGCATCCGGAAGCGGGAAGTCCATGACGTCCAAGGAAATTCACGGCATTAAAGAGAGAGACGATCCGGCAGCATTCATACCCGAACCCTCAGGGAAGACAGCACAGGTACACACACAGGTACACACACATGTATTGTGTTATCATCACTTACACAAATGTAATAAAAATTAATTTAGTCTTCATCCAGATCACAACAAATCTGCGCACAATTTCTGGTAAAAAACAAAAAAAAACTGAGAAAAATGACCTAATGCTCCTGCAACGTTAATAGTTACTAGATGAATACAAATAAAGAGTCTGGAGATGACCTTTGACCTCTTACCGGCGCAGCGTTAGGCCTGTGGTCTGTCTCATACAGGATGGCCAGAATCTGAGCCTTGGCGTCTATGGCTGACGAAACCTTTCCAACAGTTCGCTACCGGCACCGCCGTTAAAACCCCGGGAGAAACGCAGGCGCAGGAAGGCAGAGAGGAGAGGAAAGAAAGCGGAGAAGAACAGGCAGGAGTCAGGTCGAGGACAGGAGGGGAAACGAGCGATTTGGAGGTAAGAAGGCGTGGAGGGGGGGGGGGGGAGGTCCCCACCGGTACCTCTCTGTCATAACGGGGAGCAGCGGTTGGGAGGCTGTCAGCCGCTTTCTGGAGGACTCCTCCGTGGCTCTCGAGGAGACAGCTCACCTCACGCTGGACGGAAAGAGGAAGGAGCATCGCTTTTAGAGTCACAGCCGCTTCAGTCTCACAAGGCTGTCGATCGATCTACTTTCAGAGTTCACTTTATTGTCTTTCTGGCTTTATGCTGATGTTTTCTACCCCTTTTTGGATTAATTCAGACCCGTTCTATTCATTTGGGAGCTTTCCACTAAAGTTTCATAAAAGACAGTGCAAAATTGGTCATTTATTGATTGAACATTGATAAAGTAACTGCAAAAATCTGGGGGTATTTTTAGTTATGATAAAAGTAATTTGATTATTCAAAAGCTTATCCAATATCAGTTTTGAAATATAAAAACTGGAATCAAAACTGGGCAGGTTGGGAACCAAATTTGTTTTTTGTTGTTGTTTTTTTTTTTAATTACTACAAACTTGAAAAACGTAAATGAACTCTTTAGCGCCACCTATAGGTCAATAATGGCAGTGGCGGTCTTTGCCAGGGGAAGAAACGTTACCTTCACGTGACCATTTTCAGCTAATTCCCG
Organism: Tetraodon nigroviridis; assembly: GCA_000180735.1. Lineage (NCBI taxonomy): Eukaryota > Metazoa > Chordata > Actinopteri > Tetraodontiformes > Tetraodontidae > Tetraodon > Tetraodon nigroviridis. Next base: position 1,334,985 of record CAAE01014566.1, read on the forward strand.
ATTGACAAACATCTCCTGAGGTGCTTCTTGGAGGCCCCTCAGGTTGATGTCATGTCCACTGTCGTCCTTGAGAGGCAAGGACGCGCCGGAGGACGACCACAAATGTCCGTTTTTATCCCCGAGGGGAGAGGAGGAAGAGAGGTCAGGGGCTGGGGAAGAATCAGCACGAAGAGGGCGTGTCGGATGGGTCTCTGTCTGGACGGGGTCCTTCCGTCCGGCAGAGGACAGGGGCCCGGAGGAGAAATGAGCGTGGACAGTGGGACAGGGGACAGGGTGGACGCTTGGGGAACAGGTGGAGCTCTGAGATGCGGCGGCAGGAGGAGGAGGTGGGGAAGGGGAGGGAGAAGAGGAAGACTGCTTCACCTACAGAAGGAAGAGGAAGAAGAATCAAGTAGGACTGATGTATAAAATGAAAGTGAAAGAAATAATTGAAAGTAGTTATTTATGTTCCAAAAGCCACATTTTAAAAAACAAGAGGACAAATACGAGCAAATTATAGATGTGCAAGCAGCGCAACACCAGTGTTAGAATAAAGAGTCGCACAAATACGCAGAGCCTTGAAAACCTTGAACCACACGAAGCTAGTTTTATCCACATGTAAGTTAAAATTGTTAAAAACACAAAACAAAAACAAAAAAAACAAGTGGGATTAATTATTCGAGTATGTAGCACGAACGCACGTTCTTGAACGGAGCTTCGTTTCTTAAGAAAGAAAGCAAGATTCAAGAGGAATTAACAGAAGACGTCATGCCAATTAGCAAAACACTCCTTCAAACCAGACCCTCTGCGTACTAAAACGGGACAATTCGGAAAATGGCAAGAGTGAGAGGTTAAGGAGGAATATTATATTTTAGAAAATGCGCACATGCTGGTCCTCCGCAGACGGCCCGATACCACACCTGCGATTCGCAGGAATGAAGGCGAGATGTGGCAAAACCAGCAAACAAGGTGGAGAGGAGGACGGCCTTCTCTTTTACACTCCTCCGGGAGAAATCTCTGGAGGACAGCCTCTGCGCCGACAGAAAGTGGGAGCGGAAACAGCTGCAGCTGCGCGTTTTGTGAAAGCGATGGAGAGCGGCAATTTAAAATCGCACAAGAATCACCTGCTGCATCGACCCGTCGGAGGGAGGATTCGACGAAGGAGGGTCACAGCTCGGGGCGAGAGGAGGGGGCTGTGGAATAACGCGGGAGCGGGGGGGGCTCTCTGAGCGCGAGGGGGGAGACGCGGAGGTAAGGAAGAAAGTGGCCTGTGGAGCCACGACGGTGGGATTCTCCAGTAAACGCAGGTAGATGGAAGGCTGTAAACGCCAGGAATAAGGAAAGAGGAAAAGAGAAGAGAGGTTTTTTTTCTAATAAAATTGGCAAAGGTGAAATCTACTCTGTTTTTACCACCAGATGCTTCTTTGCATTACAAATAAAGGCTCTGAGTAAATGTTTTGCTTCCTGTTCTCAGAATAATCATGATGATAAAATTTACTATTCAATTGCTTTTTACCCTATATTTTAATTTTCTGACTTGACTCTTTTCTCCGTATTATAGCTCCTCCTCTAGTATTGCTTTAGGTAAATGACTAATAAAGCTTTAGACCTATTGTACCTGCCATTTGGGGTGAGAGGGAGGAAGAGGAGGAGGAGATGGGACATCTGTGGGTTTCGCAAAACGAGGGTTGTCTTCCTCCTCCGCTTCCCCTTCCTCCTCCGAAGAATAAGGAGTTGTGGAGCGAGAGGGGGGGTCAGAGAAAGATGGATCAGGGTCCTCATCATACTAAAGGAGAGGAGAGGAGGAAAGAGGAAAGGAAAGGAATAAAAGGAAAGAAAAGGAGAGGAGAGAAGAAGTGAGGTAAGGTCAGATGTTTCAGCTGAAGATGGGGTTTTTAACCCACCCACATTTGCCTCTTGGTTTCAACATTGCGGCCCCGTGATAGCAAAGTTCTAATATGCTACAAATGTCAACAATGGTAACCAAAATAAATCTAGAAAACCGCACTCGTGAAATTACCATTAGGAAAAGGAGTTAAGACCCAGTTAGGCCTCTACCAGGGGCCTCTGGGGCCTGAAAGTGACCAATCGATCAAACACAAGTGTTGGACCTTCTGGAACCCCTCCTGCGTCGCTCGTATCTCCTCACCCTGTTGCGGTGTTGAACCGTTGAGGAGTTCTCTTCGAACTTGGCCAGCAGCTGCGTTGCCATGGAGCGCACCTTGTTCTCGCGCAGCTCTCCGTCCTCGCCGGCAGGGAGAGCGGAAGAAGCGCTGTGACAGGACAGCTGAGGCGGGAGAACCGGGAATCATCAGCATCATCGTCATCATCATCAACACTCCGAGTCACATTATGGGCTTTAATATTTAACGTGGCGGTTAAAAGCCTGCTGCTGGACTGACCTCGGTGAGGTAGTGGTTTCCTTTTCTATGTCTCTTGTGGACGGAATCGTCTTCAGGTTTTCTGTCGTCCTGTGACAGCAGACACACATTGATCGGTAGAAAAAGCTGGGAAAGTGAAGATACTGGTTGTGGTGTGTATGATGATGTAGCATTTACCTCCGGTATCCTCTTTCTTGGTTGGGGGTTGACAGGCTTGGGGGCAGAATGTTGATGCGAATCTGATTCTCTTGAACCTGAAATATAAAACGATCAGATTACCATTATTAAATTTAAAATTTGAATTGTATACGCTTTTTATGTGCATTGGCACAAAGAGCCATTTGGTCAAGGAAAAAAAAAATTAAAGTTCATATTTCTATTAGCTTTAGTTAATACAGATGGGTTTTTTTTAGTGCTGGTGGGACAATAAAGCCTTCTGAAATTAGCACCATTTTCCTGCCCTCCCTGTCTGCACCATCACCCTCTGTGTGACTCACCTGCATCGATCTGTCTCCTGATGTTTTTAAACCTTTTTAAACCCCCTGGTTTTTTTTTTAAATCTCTTTTTTTTCCATCCAGGGCTGGACTTTCGCTAGACTAAACGTTGGCTTCTGAAAGTGCCAAGCTTACAACTCGTGTCTTGTTTGTAGGGTTGAACTTATACTACTACTTATAACGGTCCAGACCAGGTGGTGTCCAGACCAGGTCCTCGAGGGCCGAGACAAGGGGCCCCACCCGTGTTTCCACTTCCCTTTGAGAAAGTGTTTTCCCACCTGGTTGGATAGAAAACCTGGCTGGATCGCAGCCGTTGTGGACCGGGGTCGGGAGAGCCGACCTCTGATTCTGTCTGGGATGATTTTTTTTATGAATAAAAAACATTCAAACTATCTACAGGGCATGTAGACTAAACAAAAAAAATAAAAACAGAAGCTTCTACTTTGACCGTTTCCAAACTGAAGCTTCCTTTGCTTTGTTCTCCTGCTGAGAAAAAAAAAGAAAGAAGCAAAGCAGTGCCTGTTTTCACAGCTTTTTTTGTTTTAGGTCGAGTATCTTGTTACGGATTTGTTTGGCATCCGCGGGGAAGCTCCACTGTACATCCGGGCCTCCCGGCTGACAGGCAGTTCTGAATCTTTAAACCGATATTCAACCTCGGTGGGTTGGAAAAAGGAACCGAGCAGAAAGGAACCTGACCGCTGCCGTTGCCGGGGGAAATCCTGAAGGCCTCGTAGAACTTTGACAGGTAGAAGACGGTCAGCAGCTGGTCTGGCTCTGCCTGTGCGGCCATCTCTTCCCCCCGAATCACCGGCTGGATGCCAAATTCGCGCTCCGCAACGTCAAATGCCAGCTGGTTGTTCTCAGCCACGTCCTCCTCGCTCAGAGAGTCAAAGTCACTAAGAGAGACACGAGTGGAAGAAAGGATGACCAAAAGAAGCTCCAAAATGGTAAAAAGGGTTAAACAAACAAAAAAAAAATTCAAACACACAAGTGGGTATTTAAAAAACACTTCGTTTCCTGCCATGATCATGGAATCGACTGATGTTTTTGTGCACAAAAGCAGTTTGTTTGGTTCTTTCCGGTGAGCGCAAATTCAATTGACAACAAAAACACACCAGCTGGTTTGGTTTTCCAAACGTGCGCTCGTGCGAATCATGTTGGGTGTGCATCCTGCTGGACACCCAGTCAACACTGATATAAAGTTATTAGCAGACGTGTCTTCACTTCAGGGGTTTTACTCTTCGAGCTCCCAGCTGTTAACCTGATACAGGCTGGTTTAGATTTACTGTTCCTCATACCAGCTCTTGGGAAGTTGAGGCTCTGGTTTCATGGATTTCATTCTTCTAGCTTTACCGACTAGTTTAAATCCTGCTAAAAGGCTTGTTAGCTATAGCTGAAAATGCGAGGTTTCAGCTCCATCAGTACTGGCACGTGAACAATTTGCGGCTGCTCTTACATTAGATCTGGCCTCTGGTGGTGGATGAGGGCGCAGAGGGCCAGGCCGCTTCTCCAAGAAGAGGTGAGGTTGGTGACGGCGACACCTCTGTAGCCCTGCGTTTGCTTCTGACACCAGGTCAGCAGCCGCCCGGGACGCACGTCGGACTCTGCAACAGAATTAGCGCATTGACGTCAGCAAGTTTTACTCCCTACTGTCACGTGGCCAAACTCTGGAATGGTCGTTTTTTTTAAATTAATTGGGATTCCTGAGACTAGATCTCCCCCAGAGACTGTAGCGGAGTCAAATTTGCTGGGATTCCAGAAGACAATTCTGGCCACAAACTGGCTGCCAAGTTAAAAATAACTAAAACGCTTCAGCAGTGTAATAGAGCTTCTGTAGTGCCATTACACTATTTGCCTCCAAAGTGTAATAGAGTAAAAGTTTTCAAGTGTTTTTCAAACAAAAAGGCTGAATTTCATTATTTGCTCCCGCTGTTTTATAAATGCTCCTTTGTTGCTCATCATTAGAAACAAATATTATATTATGCAGGTATATTACTTTTGTGATGGTCATTTGAGCCCCACAAACATCTTTTAACCTCTAGTTTGGACTTTTTAAACATTATTTTGCCTCCCCAACACACATTTTGGAGTTCAAAGGTCAAAGTTCAGAGGCCAATGGGCCTCCTGAGAGCAGTATTTCCTCTACAAAGCCTTTTATTTCTTTTCCTAATCTTATTTAAAAAACTAACTAATATGAAACATGTTTTTCTTAATTCGAACCAGACCTACTGTCCACAACCATGTGTCAGCCCATGACTTTTTTGCTGACATCAACAACCCCCCCACCCGAGTCAGTAACCGCGCAGGAAAAAAACGCGTGTAGGAAAGCTTCTATATCTCCGTGCTGAGTGAAACAATGATCAGGTTACGGTTACAGCACCGTGGGGAGCTTGGGTGCTCATATACAGCCCCATCTAAGCAACAATAATCCTTTCTGTCAGCACTTGAATTGAGCTATTTGACCCATTTGTTGTGCACGTTATATTATAGCGGCATGTACATTAGGTGTTACCCGTAGCGATAATACATCACATTATCATCTGTTTATGAGATGATGATTTCCAGAGGATTTACTTAAATAAAAAACAATGATGGATAAAGTGTGTGAGAAACTGTTTACTTCAACGCAGCTGTTTGTTAGAAAACCTGTGTGACGTTGATTGAAGCTAAAACAAACTTTATCTAATCAAAACAAAGTTAAAGGATATCGATCTTGTGTTCAGTCATTGGTTTATTCCCCTTGTCCAAAAAAATAATCATTTAGTCTTTATCTTTTAAGACAACATTGCTAATTTTTTAAAAGCAACTGATTGAGAAAATAAACATTAAACAACAAATGTTTTGTTATTTTAGTCCTATTGTTGTTATCATCAGACAAAAATGATCAAATTTTGCTCTGAACGCTTCATGAATTAAAAATTGTCACCTCGTTTGATCAAGCTGACGGATCGGCGGGCCAGTCCTCCCCTTCCCAGGTGACAGGAGCCCATCTGACCACTGATGAACAGATGGCGCACCTGACGGGAGAAGATGGCAAACGTCCGTGGAGTGCTTTAAAAACACCGGAAAGCGGCTGCAGAGATCTGGAAGGTGTTCTTGGCAAGGGCGCGCGGGAGCGTTCCCGTGACAAACCTGGTGCGGCCGTATGTAGTTGACGTTCAGGTTGGGGTAGCGGGTGGCGGGGTCGATGCTGTACTGCTCAAAGTTTTTACTGATGTTGTCTGGGGTGGTCTGAGGCAGCAGCCGGTAAATACTCTCCCTGAAAAGGAGACTCCAGATGCATGGGGCAGCACACTGGAAGTGTTTCTTTATTAGAAGGAATAAAATACCTCTCGGCCAATATTTCGTGAGGTTTCCTGCCTTGTGCCCACCCCTTCACCATCCACGCCGTATCAAAGGCTGCCAGAAAGCCTCGAGCGCAGCCTGTCCCCATTGGCCAGAAGGGCTGTCAACAGGAAACGCATACACCAAAATGTATTCAAATTAATTCACTAAATTAAATTCTTATCTACGGAGCCCCCAGGACAAGACATGTAAAAAAAAAAATACATAAAATGTGGCCACAAAATACTAATTGGTGGAAATAGTCAAAATAAAAAGCCCTGTATTTAAGAGCAATTGTTTTTAAGTGTGCAAAAGGGTTTCACAATGATTTCAGACCAGGCCAAAGGAAGACCCGTCATCAAAGTACAATTATTTATGACGCGTCACATCCGTTTTCAAAATATTTTTTAAAAAATGGCAGGAAAAGCGATTTCAAAAGCAACAGTCACTGAAATAACTCAAATTAATGTAAACAGTGTTTTTGCTAACCTTCATACCTACAAAGTGGTATTTTCTCGCAATCGTACATTATTTCTTTTTCAGTGTCCACGAATTAATAATCAATGCTCACAAATTAGTATTTTGTGCACACAATTTATTTATTTTTTTAAACATGTCACGTCTGGGGCTTGGGACTTATCAGATGGTCAAATTAAATCGATAATCCAAAGCTTGTGGCCGATTGTACCGCTTACCTCCAGCAGACTGTCGCCCACTAGTGCAACCACCAGCTGGTGTCCATGCTTCTCCCTGATCAAGGCAGCGTTCTCTGAGGCGTACATGCACGTGAAGTCAAACATGGCCACGTCGGGCTGACCGTAGTGGTTAATGGCGTAGTCCAAAGACGGCAGCTGGTAGTTGGTGCCGAAGTCGGCCGCCTCGCGAGCGTAAGAAAGCAGCGCTTCGTGGTTGATGTTGTCCACGCTCAGCAGCCGCTCCGTTTCCATATGGTCCTTTTTTTTTTGAGACAGACAGAGAGCCTTTTTGGTTCCGTGCAACCACTCATGTCCTCACTCATCAACTTCTGACGTCTGTGTGTACATTTCTTTCTCCATCCCTAATCGCCCTAATCTGCCGCACATCCCTTCCATCTCCGTCTGCCTGCCTCGCCAACCTGCAGAAATCCCTCTCCCAATTTAGTGTCAAATTGAGCATACAAGTCTTTGTAGTAGAGAAAAAAGTGATGTTAGCTACATTCCATTACACACGCTTGCACTTCCTCATTCCACCCCCACGTCTCTTTGGCTACTTTGAGCTGAAGAACCTTCTGGTGAGAAGGCGAAACATCTTAGAGGAAACCTTAAACAGTCCAGTTGAACACAGAGACCTAACCCTTGGATAACTATGACCTGGATGAATGAGAATCTACCAGACAGCTTATCTACTTTGCTTCCTCAAGACTAATCTCATACTCCCCCGCCTGTCTTCGGGGGTGGGCAATTATTTTGCCTAAACGGCCACATTTGGTTTTAGATCTTAATGAAGGGGCCGGCCCCCAGATGAGGATTGGAGGTTAACTAAAAATCCTGCTTGATGGACTATTAACTGAGAAAAACCTATAAGTTGTTGCCACTAAAGATGGTTGATGACGCTCCAAATGATGTTTGGCCCCACCTTCTCGAGAGGTCATGCTAGGTGAAGGGGGGAGGTCTGAACTTTTTTCCAACCAATCCAAGCTGACAATCTTCTTAGTTTGGCTTTTAGAAAAACTGTTGTAAAAGGTTCGGCAGGCCGGACTAAACAACTCATCGGGCCACATGTGGCCCCGGGCCTTAGTTTGCCCACCTCTGCTCTAGATTCTAGACTCCTCTAGATAGGCTTCAATTCTGTCACTCTGATACTCTTTTCTTCACAGAACAACCATAAAAAACTCATCTCTTAAAATGACACACACTCTATTCGTCCTCCCACCGACACCTCGTACTTCAACAGCACCGGTGGCCGTCTTCTTTTTTTTTAAACCTGGGCTCCATTATAGAACTGGTTTGCGCATTTACTTTAGCCTAGATTCACTGCCTTATAAAATGACCTAATCAGCCCCGCTCTGCCTGACACTCTTAATTTGATTTCTAATTTCTGTAAGGGATTCGAACCTCACTGAGAGAAAGGTTTGTGTTAAAAAAAAACAAAGATGACAACAAAGATAACAGGATAAGCGCAAAAAACGTTTGCATACTCACATTGATGATGACCCCTTTGTCCAGCAGACTCTGTTTCTTCGCTGTCATGACAAAATAGTGTGTATTGTCTCTGTAGTAAACTATGTTCTCCAAGTCGATGCCTAAAAACAGGAGCAAATTTACCTAAAAAACAGGCTGCCAGAAGAATGATGGTGCATGGTATGGGCTTCTTTTGTTTCTTTTTTTTTTTTTTCCTAAACTCACCTGTCTCCTCCTTGAGTTCCAGAAAGAATTTCTGGTTAAAAATAAAAGCCACACCACTGATTTCTTCCACCTTGGCCTCGGCTGTTGTGTTCCTGTTGACAAAATTGGCAGTGATGGCAATGGCTAATTTCCCTCGAAATTCTTTGCGTGTAAAACCTGTACAGTTGGGGAGGAGAGAAACGAACCATCCAGATAAACGCCACTGTGAAACAACGTTCCATTTTTTCTCAAACATCTACAACAGCAAAGGTTTTGGTTGCTCTAATATTCTGTCTTTTAGAGCCAAATTAGTAATAGCCCTAAAACTTATAACAATAGGTAAATACATACAAACGTGCAAACAATAAATCTTAATACCCGAGTGATTACCACTGTACAATTGTTTCCAAATTGCTCCAAAATTCAAAGAGAGATTCTCAGGGAATAGGGTTTTTTAAAAAAATACTGGATTTCATCAAATATAGTGCTATATGGATATTATGTCTTTATGGGTTCTTGGTTCAAACCGGGTATAATAGTAACTATAAGAATAGAATTTTTTTTTTTTCCGAGTCAGAATATTTAGGTGGGGAATATTATTTCATCTCTGCGTTTCTGAGTTTCCATCTCACCGTCTAATGTGCTTTTGCGTCCATCGGCTCCAATCACCACGTCGAAATGAAAATCTGAGACAGGGTGGTTGGAGGGCTGGAGCTCGGCTCGCCACCCAGAACCTGAGGGGCGAAGTGCAAAGCTTGTTACTAAAACCCCTGGGGACAGTTGGGACCCTCGGAAAAGTTCAGCCTCAGAGCAGAACGTGTCAGCAGCCTCTATCAATAGATTTCCGTGAGTGTGACCGCTGCAAATACCTCTCACGGGAACCTTCTGATGACTTCCCCACATGTTTTTCTGTGATCAGACACCTTTCCGTGTGTAGCGTGAGACGCCAGCTGACGCAAATAACGGCGTGCGCGCTTACCAACGTCCGACGGCTCCTTCGGTGGCTCCGCGAGCCCTGTGAATTCCACATTGACGTGGATCTCCACTCCCAGAATGAGACACACCTTCAAAAGCATCAGCTGCAGCTGGCGGATACCTAGAAGACGGAGATAGAGATCAGAGCTTCTTGAGCATAATAACTTTGAACGCTAACGAGACTGAGAAGGGGTTCGTTTATCGAAAGATAGCTTAAAAAACCTGTGTGGTGCTGTCTTTAACCTGTATTTTTTTCTGTTTCCTTTAATTAAATTGGAAACTGGAATCTATTAGTATTGTGAAAGTTTACATTAACCACCCATATTGCATATCCAAATATTAAAAAAAGTCAATCCATTTTTTTAAACTACTTTTAACTACTAATTTTCCCATTATAAAGGTCAAACATTAACCTGGGTTAACAAAACTTTATCAAACTTATCAAATGTTATCATTCAGAAAAAAAAAGAAGAAAGACCAGAAGAACTGGACCGATGTGAGTGTACTATGACAGTAAATGTGGTTTAAGAGTTTTCTTCTAACTGAAAAATGTCGAAAACAAGTCTCCCGTGACCCTAAGCAAGTAAAGTACTTAGAGAAAACCAACTACTCGGCTCTCTCTCTTTCATTTATGCCAGCTATCAATAAAAAAACCAAAAATAAAGAGCAAATGGTGTTACTCACTGATGTGGTCGATGGAGCCTGCACAGAACTTTCCATAGAATTTTTTGGCTCCAAGGCCTCTGAGGTCATGGATGGTGAAGGGCCAGAGGTGCAGCACGTTATTCCTGGAAAAGGTGTCTCTTTTCTCAATCACCACTACTTTGCAGCCCAACAGGGCCAGCTCGATGGCTGTCCGCAGGCCGCATGGGCCGCTGCCGATGATCAGACACTGAATGGGGCGAAAGAAGTCGATCAAATCCAATGAAAATGTGCTTTCGAAGAAGAGGAACTCCTTAACACATCTAGTGCAGTATTTTCATATAGGTGGTATAAATTGTGTACTCTGGGGGTCTAGCTCTAAAGCTTGAGCGAATGAGGCCCCGTCAGACTAGCACGGTTCTTTAAACTACTGTTTCTCCAAAAAAATGTTCTCAGCCCAGGCCCACACCATTAATCTCCCCTCAGAGATTTTTGGGCGTCGCTGGGACGTTATCTGACCAGATCTAAAGCCATTTCAACGACGTGCTCGAATAAAAGGCCAAACTTGGTACCAACAAAAAAGAGAACGTTACCCTACAAATTCCACTATTTCAAGGACTGTAATTTCATACGTTCCCTACCCTGGTGCCCTGGCAGGCCTTATTCTGGCTGTAAACCTTTTGTTGTGCTCTTTTGTCCAGTTTGGTCCACAGAGGTTTGACCTTCCATGTGCTGACTGCAGCCTTCAGGCAGCTGTAGAAGTTGCTGTAGTCCAGAGGATCTAGCTCCAGTTGTCTGCACAGGATGCTGAACGCCTGGAGGGTCCCTTTGCAAGTGGAAGCTTGTACAAAGTTCTCGAAAAGCACGCCGGCCTGCCCCAGGTGCTCATCCTCCGTCTGGCCCATCTAGTCGGATGGCAGGCCCTCAATCTCAAACAACAAAAAAGAGGGTTGTGTGAAAATGTATCGTAAAAGGAAATGGTTTTACATTGCTGCACAATAGGCTAGTTTATTTTAAGTTTATTGCGGTGAACAAAAAACGTTTCAAACAAAAAGAACTCTGGAGTTTTCGCGCAAACAAACAAACAAACAAACAAACAAACACTGAAATCTTAAAAAAGAGAAAGAAAATTCAGTAAAGTCGCTGCTTTTGCACCACTTGTTAAAATGAAAATTACTGGTTTGATATTTGTTGACTGTCTTGATATATAGCGACCTGCAAAGCTTAGTTTTCATATCAAGGTCACCTTCTAAATCAGCGGTGGGCAAACTTTTTGATTCGTGGGCCACAATGGGTTCGAACATTTGACAAAGGGTCTGGACCAGGAGCAGATGGTTGGAGTGCTTTGGTACCCCATCTCATTGGAGAAAAAATACACATCTCGGGATATGGAGAAAACATGTGCTTCAATTTCAAATGAAGATCAAGAAAATAAAATAAGAAAGAAGAAAATAAAACATTAACAAGGTTTATTCATTTAATAT
>CAAE01014568.1:0-17257 GCA_000180735.1 Tetraodon nigroviridis
CAAGAACACGCCTGGTTCATTGATGAAGAAAAAAAAGAGATCCAGTACGGAGACTGGTAATGTCCCCATCACCAGTTCCAATTCACCTCTTGCTTCTCTTCGTTCTTTTTCTCTCTATCTCTTCCAGATCAAATATTTACGGTGGTCTCGCTTTATCCTCTTTCACAGCATCAAGATCACCACGTCTTGTTTCCCGGTGCCGTCCATCTGCTGCCACGACCTGGTGTACGACTGGTTCGAGAGCCTGGCCGAGTGCTTGCACTGGAACGTGCGCAAGAGGCAAGCGCGGCTGGCAGACGCCTCCGACTCGTCGGACACGGACAACTGAAGCCGCTCCTCACCCTCTGGGTCGGGACAAAACCAGGAGCGGCGAGCAGGTATTTGACCGTCATTGGCCCGTTCTTTCACCAGCTGTGTGCGGTTTGTCCTCACAACCCAGCACAAACGCTTTTATCGTGATATGAAGACACAGCACCAAAACGGCCAAGTCAGCTGTAAATTATTCATCGCGTTAACTCATTTAGTATGATCATTTAGTGCGCTAACGAGGCTAAAAGGCTGTATTTACCATGTGTACATACCTGCAGTCATCCTGTCCCGTTATTTAACGTGAAAATAGTGCCAGATAAATTAGGATTTAACCATCCAAGTTGTTTCATCTGTTTAAAACAACAACGAGGCTCCCGACACTGTTGCAAACGCTGTGGAAATAATAGATTTAGCAAGTCGGAGCCAGAATGCCAAAAAGGTTTATTTTTATACAATAAAATATGACAACATGTGCTTTCTACATTTTTATTGCAATGATAAGATGCAGATATATTTCCACACATCCAGTTTTATTAAATTAGATTCCAATATTGCGTGGAGGTTCTTCAGAGGGACAGACCCTAGTGACAATTACACGATCAGAAGATGCCCTCGACCAGATCAAGAACGTTAACGGTTTCACTTTCAGTTCTCCCACAAATGTGCGATGAGAAACGGCAGCAGCTTCGGAGAGAGTGATAATACTACCACATACGACAGAACGACACTGCGCAGGGGTCGGGAACAGCTGTTGGCCACGCGCTCATTTCGAGGTTTGGACTTTATTTAGCGGAACCTTGGAACGAGAGGAGCCAGATGCCCTTTTGGGGGAGAAGAAGAGAATGAAAAGAACTAGACAGTCCCGCAGAAACGGACTGGGCCTCCAGCTCTCGCCCGGCCCTTTTTGGGGACTTTTTTGGACAAACCAACAGCACACGTCCACGTCTGCCTGAGCGAGCTGCACATTTCGGTGGCTGTTCTTTTACCGCGCAACCTTCAGGGCCTGCGTTTTGGTGGTTTTAGTGTTTTGGGGGCCGAGAATGGCCGACTTTTGGCCAATTGAATTGAGGACCTTGAAACCTCACACACACAACCGCTTCATCAGGACGCACGTATTGATGTATGGGTCACTTACTCCCGTTTTTGTGTCTGGGCTGGTGGGACAGCGACGTGTGCGCCTTAGGAGGCACAAAGAAGAAGAAGACATGTGGAGGAGTTACGAGAGCAATGCAGTCAAGGTGAATCTATTTTTCTCTTAAAGATAAGACAAATGTGCAGACGGCTGTGCGGCTCTAACTTCTTGCCACGTCACGTTAAAAGCAGAAAAACCGACCGGCTGTTGTCAGTCGGTTACACAAGCGAGAGGTTTTGCAAGTTGGGGTTAATGACTGCTGATTGTTGACTGAGAGGTGGAGAAGGAGCAAAGCAAACAGAGGACAAGTCTGAAAATGGAAAAGAAAAAGAAAAGAGCGCCTCTAATGACCGTATTAAACAAAAAGGAGCCACACAAATGCCTTAAAAATGCATCCAACACGAAATAACAGAGGGAGGAGAACAAAAGCAGGTTTGAAAACAGTTGGACAGCAGGATATCTTTTTATATAGCAATAGAATTCATATATAAATGATACATTTATATCTTTCTGTTTAAGAAGAATTCTAGCTATGACGGGTGAGCAGATCTAGGACCAGCTTGGACAGCCTCCCCCTACTGGGAGCGATGGTGCGCTCTGCTCGGCGGAGGTGGGGGCGTCATCGATCCTTTCGCCCTGCCTGTTTCCTCGGTTGTCGATCCGAATCTTTGTACTGGTCTGAAAACACGAACCGCTTGACGCCGCCGATACAAAACGAGCGGATTGGCAGAAGGTTCTGGTTTGGCACTAGTCTGTCTGAAAGAGAGATCGGGGCTCCGCCGGCGTTCCCGCTCGCTCAAACCGACTCCCGCTCTCTGGATTTGAAGGAAACGGGGCGGAGACCTCAGGGAGCAGGGTTGGTCCGCGGGCTCCGACCGCCACGCACACAGGTCCGACTGTTCCAGGTGGGGAAAAAAAACCCAAACAAACAGAAATTTCTACCTTATGGCTGGAGAGAGAGAGCAGTGGTCCATCGGGGCGGCTCTGGTGAATCTTTGCCGACACCTTCCACAGGTGGGTTCTTATTCGAGGGGCAGGAACCAGATCCACCGCAGGGCCTCTGTTTTTTAAAGAAAGACACCGTTTCGCTCTTTGCTGTTGGCTTCTGGGCGCCACGTCTGTCCCGTGTGGTTGGCGGAAGATCTGAAGGAGTGATGGAGCATCTAAGCGGGCCCACGGAGGCCAGACGGCGGGTTCTGGATGGAGGGAGGGGCAGAGAGCGACGGGGGAAGTAAAGAGTCTACGATTCAGCAGTCTGGCCTCTACTTTCCCTCCCACCCTCTTCCTTCCTCTCCTCCTCCTCCGTCTCCTCCTCCTCCTCCTCTTCGTCTTCCTCCGTGTGCTGCTCCAGCTCCTCTCTGGTGATCATCTCAAAGTCGTTTCCGTTGCTGTGCTGCGAGGCCTCGTCCTCCCTGCGCTTGTGTCGCTGTCCGAGTGGCGGTCCGTTCCCTCGCCCTCCGCCTCCTTCGCCCCGTCCGCCTCCTTGCTCTCCTCCTCCTCCTCGTCCTCCTCCTCCTCTTCACCGTCCTTCTTCTCGCTGTCCGACTTGTCGCTGTCCGAGCGCTGGGCCTTGGCCGAGGCGCCGCCGCCGTCCTTGTCGGAGCCCTTCCTGCCGCTGGCCCGGGGCCCCTTGTAGTCGTGCGTGTAGAGGGGCCGGAAGGAGTCGATGAAGCCCACGTCCGCCGTCAGGTTGGGGAGGAGCCAGAAGTGGTGCGTCCGCCCGTCACCAGCCAGATGATGAGGAAGAGGATGCAGCGCGCTGCGGGAAGACCACAGGCTCGGCCCTTAACCACCTTCCCATCCCTCCATCCCCGATGTGTTTTCCTACGTTTCCACTCACCCACGGCCAGGAGCAGAATTCCGGCCACGAAGCAGCCCGCCGCCACGCTGAGGTAGTAGACCCCCACGCGCATTTCCGCCGGCCACAGCGGGAAGAGCGTCGCCGCGATCACCGCGATCACTGCAAGAGAGGCCCCGCGGTTAGCGGCGGGAAGGCCGGAGGCACGGAGCGCCGCTAGAGGAGCTCACCCAGGATCAGACCCATGGCGAAGGTCTTCAAGTGGACGGGGTCGTAAATCCACACGTACACCTGAGGAGCGCGTTTTCAGGTCACAACCTCTCCCGTTCTAGGATACATGCAGGTCTCTCACACACACACACACACACCTCATTTCCATCGACAAACAGCTGATCCTCGTGAGGCTCCAGTTTGAACTTTTTCTTCACCTCTTTCTTCTTCTTGGGGGTTCCAGGACTTTCATCCTGAAAAGAAAGATAATAAAAAACAATTTAGGCGACTGGATTGTTCTTATTTGATCATCATAACTCTAAAAAGCGGGCGCGTACGCTCTTCTCTTTCTTCGCCTCTGCCGCTTCGGACTCCTTCTTCTTCTCCTTCCTCCCTTTCTTCTCCTCCTCTTTGCCGCTGTCGCCCTTGGCCTTCTCCTTCTCCTTCTCCTTCTCCCTCTTGGCGTCCTTCTCGGGCTTCTTCTTCATCACTTTGAGAGCGCGGTGGAAGAACTGCTTCTTCAGGAGCCTGAGGAAAAGGCGAGAGGCAGACCGGACCGCGGGCGGTCACCAACGGGTGGGGGGAGGTGGCTTTGGACGGGACCTCCTGGCCCCCGGCCCACCTGTTGCAGTAATCCACCACGGACTCCCTGGTGCTGAAGAGCGCCTCCTCCCCCTTTTTAGCCTTGGCCCACTTGGAGTCCAGCAGACACTCCACAGCCTTGGAGGCTAATGTGGAAGACGCAAAGAGCAAAGTGAAAGTGAAAGTGGTTTTCACCACCCGCCGGGTTCACAACGTGCCCCAGAGCACCCACCGATAAAGTAGTCCACTCTGTGGCCCAGCATGTTGGTGGACTTGGTGGGACAGTTGAAGCGGAGGTACTTGGCCACGGCCTTCTCCTTGGTGGGCTCGCTCACCTCCTGCGGGGCACAGGCGGACACGGGGGTGAAACAAGCGGGACAACCCTCCTCTGCTATCACCTGCCACCGGATTAGAGGTCAGGCAGCAAAGCTCCCAGCGGATCAGACGGCAAGATCTAACAAAATATGAGCGTTGGAGACCTTAGTTAGCTTGCACGAGTCTGCTAGCACAGCTTCACTGGAAATCCAGTGCAACCCTGGTTTTATTATTAGCGGGTAATTATCAGGACTGCTGGGGCCATCACAACATGGCCCCGGGGGCGTCAGCAGGGCCCCCGGTTGGGCCCTTCGCTTCCCAACGTCCAGGAGACTCTAAACGTTGGACCTGGCCTGAACAACCGAGACTGGGTTCCTACCAGCACGGGAAAACAGGCAGCAAGCAGCAGGAATAAAAAGGAAAAAAGAACAAAACAGCACGAGGATTTTATACCTGAAAAAAGGGTTCTAAAGATTTTATTCTATGATTTTACTTTATGCTGTAAAAGCAAAGGGGATCATGCTCAACTTAAGATATGGGTTGTAGTGCACGCACGCACACACACACACACACACACACACCAAAGAGATAACTTGTTATGTAACAACATAAACACACTTCCTTTCTGAGCGGCTACAAACAGCTGTAGACACATGGAAGTTGTATTAATCACCCAGCTGCCTGCTGATACACACTCCTGGCAGAGTCCTCGATTAGGGATGACAAATAGTTATTTTTGGACATTAAAAATGCAGCAATAAACAGAATAAAAGTAGAAAAGCAGAGTAATCAGGAAGCTGAACTCGCGTTGGCCTCCTCTCTGAGGGCAAACAGGCTCGGACTAAGACTGAGTTTCACTAAAGCCTTTCAGGCAACCCAATATTTATTCACCTAACATTCCTACTTCTAATCCATCAGTGCACATGTATACTTTGACTAAAGGCATCTTTAAACTCTGTCTCAGGGTTTAGCCGAAGGAAAAAAATAACCTCTGACCAACGTCAGATAAGCGTGTGTCTGGTTGAGGAGGAACCGGTCTTTAAAGCCGAACAATGGCCTCTAACTGCTGGACAACACGAACGAGTTTCAGAGAGAGAGTTGTTATTAAAGTGGATTCTTTCCAGGCTTGGACAGCAGCTTCCAGAGCTCGCTGGAATCCAATCAGTGCTGCAGCCTGGGAAGCGTTCCCCCGCGCACACCTGCACATGCACGCCATCCACCACCACATGCACGCCATCCGGCGCCACATGCACGCCATCCGGCGCCACATGCACGCCATCCGGCGCCACATGCACGCCATCCGGCGCCACATGCACGCCATCCGGCGCCACATGCACTCTTTTATGCCTCTAGCTGCACATTTCTTCACGCCACGGACGCCCAAACAAAGCTGACGCAGACCCGGTTCAAGTGGAATCAGACTGCCAGGAGAATCAGCATGCAGGGGAATCATTATCTCACGGTTTTCCTGCGTTAATCGCGGTGTGGGTGACATTAAGACTATATAAATGGCTCTGAAATAGTTATAATCAAAGTACTGTTTGTTTTCGCTACCCAGCTAACGCTAGCAGCCGCTAGCCATCGTCTGAGTTTATCCGGTGTAACTAATTCTAATCCTCGGCGAGGATGCCGTGGTCCCCAAACGTCCTGGGGCAGCTGTGGCAGCAGCAGAGAGGCTCTAACTGGTTTCCATCGACGCGCACGGTCTTTTCTACAGTGATGTTACCTGAATCCGCTTCTTGTTTCTTTTGCGCTCCGCCATGATCCTCCAACAGCCCCGACCTGCGCGAGACTGCCAACGCGTAGTAGCGCCAAACCTCGCGAGACTTCACGAGACCGGCGCTGACGGCTCCGTCACACGCAGAGGTGACGTGTCCTAGAAACAACCGCGAATAAAGTTTAGAATTCTATTTTGTTCTTGTTTTTCTTCTTTTTTCGTCTTGTGCCAGCTGTTTATCTTGAT
The DNA here is from genome assembly GCA_000180735.1 of Tetraodon nigroviridis. Classification (NCBI taxonomy): domain Eukaryota; kingdom Metazoa; phylum Chordata; class Actinopteri; order Tetraodontiformes; family Tetraodontidae; genus Tetraodon; species Tetraodon nigroviridis. The sequence goes on from CAAE01014568.1 coordinate 6,310, forward strand.
GACCACCTCAGAAAGAGCAGCACCAAAGCCAGCATCAAATTGCATCCGAGGGATGCAGCGTCGTTCCGCTGCACTTTATTAATTCAGATTTCCTCCCGTCTGGGAGCTTTTTAAGTCAAGTCTTTTCTCTGCCTACACATCCCTCCCTCGGGCTCAAAGGTAGATAGAACATGGGCAAAATCCTGTCGCAAACTAGCACATCAAAATAAGTTCAGATGAAGTACATAAGTGAAGTATCACATAAACAATACGAGTAGGAAAATAGAAGTTAAAATGTTAATTCCAAACTGAATCAAGGTGAAACGGTTAATAAATACTTAATAATTATGCAATCAAATCGAATTTAAGGCGCAATTGGGGACAACCGTGTACGCTGCTATTAATAGTTGTGCCAGCAGTCGGCGCTAAAACACAACATAAAGACCGCTTTTCATTATAAAAGCCAGAAATAGAACATTTAAGGCAGAAAACGCCAAGTGGAAAATAGAAAAAAGTATAAACAGAAATTAAAAAAACACATTAAATATTACGAATAATGAGAAATATTTGCTAAAGTAACATTATTATTATTATTGTTATTGTTGTAAGTGTAAACGTCACAACGTTACTGTACAAGCGGAGTTCCTGACCTTGATGAACCGGTGTGGTTTGCTCTTCATTTATTTGTACTACAGCACAACTTGAAAACATGTTTATTTAGAAAAGTGCTTTATTTGTAACTTGAGAAATGCAAAAATAATGATAATAAACGCCCTGACTAAAAACATGTAAATAAGCACATCATTTTTTTAAAGCTACGATAAATTCTGAAACAGTCATGAAGTAAGAAATCTTCATGTGTTGTTTTACAAAACTGTCTGAATTACATTATTTATTATAAATGTAAACACATACAGCATACTGGTAAAAAAGCAAGTGCTGACCAGGAACCTGGACCTGGTGGAAATTTACAGTAAGCATTAAAGCTTGAATATGCAGGACTTTATCAGAAAACTAGAACAGAATGTGTGTGTGTGTGTGTGTGTGTGTTTATGCACAAATGGCTTGGCCCGTAGGGCCTAATGAGCAGCCCAAAGAGTTGGCTAAAAAAGCAGTTTTTTTAAAAAAGCAACTCCTTATATTCATGTAAACAAACGCGCTGCGGGTGGATGCACGTCTACGTCTGCGTCAGTCCAAACCATCTGCACCCATCAGGCCGTCTCACAGCTGGCGGAGGGAGGGGAGCCGTTCTCCGTCTCGTGAGGGTGGTCTGTGGGTTTCAGGACGTCGGGATCTCGCGGGCTCGCCATCATCTCCTCGCTGTTGCAGTTCACGGGGGAGCCCACCTCTGGGGACCCGTCCCCGGGCTTCCCTGGAGCCGCCTGCAAAGTGGCGGCCGAGAGCGGCAGGTTCATCATGTAGAACATGTTGCCCAGACGTCTGGACACCTGCGGAGGAGAGTCGGAAGAGGTCTCCAACGTAACACTGAGTATTTGGGACCGTGTCTGAATCTGTTGGCTAACCTGCGAGCGGATCTTGAGAGCTGGTCCCAGTTTCAGCCCCAGTGTGTCCAGTAGATGTTCCTCTGACAGGAGGGGCAGCGTCTCTCCGTCAATCATGTGGTCCTTGAAGGTCTGCAGAAGGAAATCGCATACGTTCACGCTGAGGCCGACGGGACAAACACCAACACAGCACACAAACGGAGCCAGGAGCGGTGGAGCGGACCTGGGCGTACTCCGAACACGTAGGAATGCTGCTGATAAAGCTGTAAACGTCGTTGACCGTCCACTTCCTGACGTCCTCAGACACATGGTCACCGTTTAGAAAGAGGTTGGACGGACCTGGAATGGTTATCGAGACGCACCCTCTGTTAGCGCTGAGCTGTGGAAATGAGCTTTACGCGCTGATGTTGTTCGACAGACCCACCGGGTGGAAAGAAGCCATTTGCGGGCAGTGGGAACATGTAAGGCATGCCCGGGACGGCTCCGCCGGCAGGAGGGTAGATGAATTTCTCCTGGAAAGCCGAACACTGGTTGGATATGTCCTTGTCGGCGGCGCTGCTGTTGGGAACATCCGAGCAGGCCTCCTGGCTGCTCTTCCGCAGGCCCGTCTCGCCCTCCTTATAGTTTTTTCTGCTTCCCGGGGTGAGCTCGGCGTCCATTTTAACCTGCTGATGCGTCTTGCTGTTGGAACACTCCTCCCCGAGGTCCACCTTGGACTCGGCCTCTTTCTCCTCTCCCGACGCGGCTCCCGGGCTCTCCCCGACGTTTTTGTCTTCGCTCTGGCCCTTCAAGGCGGCCGCGTGGCTCTCTGCGCTCTTGTGAGTGGCGGGTCGTCGCCCTGCCCTGCGCCCCCTCTCTCTGTGCAGCGTGCTGATGGGTGGGTACGGGCTGGCCGACATGAGGATGCTGTTGGAGTGCAGCTCGTCCAGAGTGGGCCTGTGGACGAAGACTTCGTGGCCCTCCGGCACGCGTTGGCGCCCTCGGAACGCCATGGGGTTGGAAGGGTACGGCATGGGATTCTCTATTCCCATGAGGCCCTTCTGGTGGGCGTTCTCCAGCTCCTTCTGGTGCAGGATGGCGTTCATCTCCATTCTGAGCAGGACCACACACACACACACACACACACACACACACGCACACACCACTGTTGACCCTTGCTTCTTTACATTTTGTTCATCTGGACTCGTTTAGGTTTGCTTTAATAACGTTTCGACTTCTATCCAAAAGGTTTCATCAAAGAAAAATTCAGGAGGATCCTCCAAACACAACATCCTGGTCCAATTCAAACCCTCAAACACACTAAGGCAGAAACTGGTCCACCCCAAAGACAAGACACCAAGACATAAACAAAGCAATGTTGTTTATGCTGTACAGTGCCAGCAGGAATGCAGGGAGCTGTACATTGGGGAAACAAAACAGCCACTTCACAAATGGATGGCCCAACACAGACGGGCCACCACGTCAGGGCAGGACTCAGCCGTCCACCTACATCTAAAAGTAAGCGGACATTCCTTTGAGGACAACCAAGTGCGGGTGCTGGCAAGAGAAGACCGCTGGTTTGAGAGAGGTGTTAAGGAAACTATCCATGTGAAGATGGAAAAACCATCTTTGAACAGAAAAAATCATCTTTGGAACGTTCCCACAGTTTCACCAGACCTGGTGTTACATCACCATGTGACCCAGTGGACGAGGGGGACACACAATGGTCCACAAGGGCTACATCTGCTAGCTCTGCTCCCAGCCGGATCAGAACTGACGAAGCCTTTTGGATAGAAGGCGAAACGTTTTCCAAAAGAAAATGTAAAGTCCAGATGAACACAAAGTCTACTCTTGGATATGTAGGTGGAATACCGCACACGGTACCTGGCGATGTTTTGTTTGTGAATCAGCTCTTGTCGCCGTGCAACAGTTTCCATGGGCTCAGAGGGGAGGAAGCCATATCCTGCAGAGGGGCGGAGACAGAGAAGAAGGCTGCTAACGGTCATGTCTGTGGGCTTTTCAGACCTGAGTCCCGATCACTGAAGCGCAGCCATGCTCACCGGCTCCAGGATAAGCTCTCCCAGAGATGACGTTGGCATGTGGCGGTAGCGGCGGCCCCAGATGTGGTCCCATGTGCATCTGCCTGCCATCGGATCCTATCATTTCAGGAGGGGCTACCAAGTCCCTAGTGATGAAAAAGTGTACAAAATCAGTTATCTAGACCTGATAAGACGGGCTTGTGTTGTTGAAAGAGGTCCAGTCCTCTCAGCAATGACAACATATCTTTATTTACACCACCGAGGCTGACAGAAGTCGGGCTGCAGCACGAGGTGGGGGGAAACAGAACCAACCTCTCCATGAAGCGAGGCTCAAACTGTGCCGGGGACCCCCTGTAGCCTCTGCTGCCCTTGGGCCAGGATCTGCGGAGCCATGGCCATCTGGTTCCTCATGATCATCTCCTGCCTCTGCCGCAGCTCTGCAGGAGCAGCACAGGTGCATCAGGCGCCGATGTGACAGCTGCACGTGTGCACGAGTGCACGAGTGCTCGGCAGCGAACGGCACAGCCACAATCAGCCAAGGTCACAAAGTTCAGAACAAACTGGAGCCAAAAGAATTATTATTTGTCTTCTTTCCCCTTTTTTTGTAACTGAAGGCTCCTCACCTCCAGCTGACATGTTGTTGACCAGTCGGTACCAGTGCTTCTCATCCAGGGAGCCCTGCTCCCCCAGCGCCGTCATCTTCCTCAGCTGCTCCCGTGGGGTCATGACACAAGCAACCTTTGACCCCTCCTGAAAGCTAGACAAACAAAAAACATAAAACACGTGTCAATCACACGGAAAGATTCTCACAAGTACTTTGCAGAATCTCTCTTTTCACCAAAACGTGAATAATTGGTATATATATATATATATATATATATATATATATATATATATATATATATATATATATACATATATATGTACGTTTGCAGGGAGTAAATGGATGATTCCCACACATTAAACAAAAAGTCTTTACACAACAAAACATTCCAGGAATAGGCGTTAAAGTTGAAGTAAACATGGTAAACCATACTAAAACCTTTAAGAGTTACAGCTTGAAGACCAGTACTAAATGATTTTGTTAGGGTTTTTTTCTTTATTGACGGAACATTTGGAGGTAAAATGTAGGTAAAAAGGGCAAATTTGCACCCCAAAACATTTTAACCTCTACCTCTGTATGATGACCACATATATTTTAGAGATGATCATATTCGAATTCAAATTAAAGGCTCAAAAAAATCTGCACACACTGCGAAGTTCCCGCTTTGCCCCCTCCCCCAGATACGTCCACCAGATTTGTCTCCAGGCCTGCTGCATTAGCCACAGTCAGTCAGGTTCCTTCTGAAGCCCGTCTAATCTGAGGCCTGTAATCCTCCTAATGGTCCTGCAACAGCCTGCGAGCTACATCTGCTGACCCGCCTGTGGCCCGCCCTGCGGGTCCGACCAACCCTCTGTCTCCACCTTCCCGGGCCTCTGCTCCCCCCAGGATCCTATTAGCTAAGTCCTGGCTATACAGCACTTTAAAGGGATGTGTTGGAGGTAATCCACACGTTTAGAGTTTTACCCTCAGCAAACCTTGCCTGTAAGCATCCTGGACAATACACTCTGAGTGCTAAGCCTATTAGCCCCCATTAACTCCCAGGATGTCCTAAAAACACCTTGTGGATAAATCTGGGGTCTCAATCGGTTTATGTGGTGCTATGTGGCACAAACACATGCACCTTTCCCCCACCTGCTTCTCTCTCTCTCTCTCTCCGGGTCATAACTGCCAGTATCAGCAAAGGAGAAGAGACACACGTGAACGTTTCTCCAGAATTCCCAGGTTTTCAGCTGAGCCTGTCAGGTGTCCTGCCAGATGCTGTGTATTTATTTTATTAACATGTATATCAGCGGCTGACACACTTATGTGTAACACACGTACTTTGCTGGTGTTATTGTGGAGTAGTTGAAACCCCAGTTACACAAAGTGGTTGCAAAAACGAGTGAAGCAAAGCCGACACACACGTTTGCACCAGACTGTGTCTCTAGTATTAAAAATACCTAAATAACAGAACTCTTCTTCCTTACCTCCCCAAAAAGAAATTACTGGAAAAATCTACAGAAAAAAGAGAAAAAACCTAAAAACAATCAAGTTTCCTCATCTGTATGTGTGTTAAATGCCGGAGCAGGTCTTTGCAGGCCTCTGTGAAAGCCTTGTCTTAGCCATTAGCTGAGATCCTCCATAATGCCTGTTCAATCACAGCTAACGCTTTAATTAGTTTGTCTTAAGTCTCATCTGCGAGGGCCCGGCGAGCAGGACCCAACTGCTGCGGAACGCGCTCGCACGCGCTCACAGGTGGGTAGTCGCAACCGTTGTTGGACGGATCTGCGTTTGTTGAGTGAAACTGCGGATGTGCGCGAAGGGCGACGGAACGACGGGTGGTGTTTCCTCATCGAGCAGGGGCCACACCGCAGCTGCCAAATCCCCAGGATTGGACTCCTCGGATTTGCTGCTGCCTGGCTAATCCCATTACAAGAATGAATTAAAGAAAAAATTGCTGACGACTTAGATGGAGTCCTAAGGAGGTCATATCAGACGAGACAGAAGTATGTCTCGCCCCTCCTAATCCTCTCACAGAACAAACACATGCTGGAACCCTTGGGAAGACTCAGTTACACCTGGGTTGGTGCAGAACTGCACGTAAAAAGGTTCGAAAACCCTTATTTGGTGTATCAAAACAGCGTTAATGTGTAGCAAACCCAGCAAACCAGTGCAGGTTTTTATGTAATTACAACCTGGAATCATTATTTGGTTAATTATACAGACTTCAAGGTTGCTCCTCTAATCGCATTGGCCTTTAGATCAGACTTACTGAGGGATCAGCGGTCTTTTCTACAGTTTACTGATGCATTACACATGGCAAAGCGCAGGTATACACGTTTACTCTTAGGTGTTTTAGCAGGAACTTTGCCTATTTCAGGCTATTTTAGCATCGCTTTAATTCATTGTAGAAGAAGCTTGTCCACAAGCTGAAGGAGTACTTTTAGAATGAAAATAGGCGGAGTGGAAAACATTAAACTGGACTTACCTTCTGCAAAAGAAAAACTTGCTCTGTTTGTGTTTTGGTCCAAATTCAGGCGGAACCTGGAGGTGACGAGGTAGAGGATAGCACCCCTGCAGATCTCCCAGAAGCGTCTCTCTGCTGTCGCTCTTTCACTTCCACTCCCACCGACCGGCCAACTGGTCTGCTGCCAGCTAACTGCCTTAACTAAAAAAGACCTTTTAAATACTGATTCATTTCATCTCCATTAGGCGGCCTTATCTCCTGCGGGTAAATCCTCCCTGCCCTGACATCACCATGATCTCCCATCCAACTGTTTGCTGCACCTTGCAACTGATGTGTAATTACTGAAGCAGCGCTGGTCCTAAGCATGGAGCGCTAAACCTCTTTCAACATTTACCTCACTAATCCCTTGTTAGCACTTTAGACCACAGTTAAGACACCTAAATGCTTAGCTTCCATTTCCAGTGGCAAAATGGACGACGCCTCCTGGGTTGCAGAAGAGCGACGTGATGCTGTTAGCAGACTGTAGAAGATCAAGCCTGTTTTTGTATTTTGTTTCTTTTTGCTTGTTTTCTCGTCCGAGTCGTCGGAGGTGCTGCGCTCCCCAGGGTGCCGGGGCGTTAACCCAAACATACATGGGGGTAATTTGCTAGAAATCCGCCTAAAAGTTGGCTAGATCATCCTCTCAGACCCCTTAATCTGGCAGTTTGTGCTCACCAACTGCTTATAGCATCTTTGGGTGACGTTTCCAAAAATGCCTGCTGAGCAGCAAAGGGGGGCATGATTCCTGGACAGACCAGAAGCAGACGTGATAAAAATCTTGTGTTTTTTTCCTTTTTAGCGACCCTTTTTGGGGTGTTGAGGATAGTTGCTACACCAGTTTGGTCGGCATCAACGGCGGTCATCAGCGGTTGGGTGCATCCTCCCAGGAACTGACCCCACGGCTGTGGTCCTGACGTGGGAGCAGATGCAGCTCAGCCATATTCAGGTGATAATATAATATAAGCTGACATAAACGCTCCCTAAACACCCTCTGCTGAGTCAAGTACCCTCACCAGTCAAACAATGGCCTCACGGAAAAGTAAAAACCATAAAGGGAATATGGCGTTCCCCTTTATTTGTCTGTTTTTCCTAGCAAAGAAAACCTGGTCTGGGGTTCTGTTCTCTTCCTAAGCCGTATTCGTCATACATCTGCATCGGAACGCTGCTGGTGATCACTGCACTAAGGCGACACAACCGGACCAATCAGGAGTTTGGGTTATTATTAGTTTGCCGACTGTTTGTGCGACGTTTAGGAGAACTTTGGTTGGGTAACAAAGACGCTGTGTTGGCAACGGAAGCAAAAAGTGCAGGAGAAGAAAAAACAGACTCATAAAGGATTGAAGAATTGTAGAATGATGAGGGAGATCAGAGCATCAGAGCTAATTTACCTCATAAGTCTGCTCAGTGTAATCTTTCCATGGGGGATTTCTGCCCCTCTCATCAGCATTTGGTATTACGGAGGCAGAGGGAGGCGAAAGGATCAGAGCAGGTTAAACCTCAGGAAACACACACTGGGGCAGCATAAACAACGGACACCGGCCTTGTCCCGATAACGTGGACATAATCTGGTTTCCGGATCACGGCTGTGTCCCGTCCTCTCCTCTCCGAGTGTCACCTGCCCCCGGAGCTGTAATCCCTAAAGGATGCTGGCTTTACCTCTTTGACGCTCGCAAATCCTGTTTAGGTCCTGATTCCGCAGATTCACCCAGTTCTCCGGGATCACAAATCCGCGAAATCGGCGGGAAAGATCCCGAAAGTGCCGCAATCAACAGTTGAGGGATCGAATCCGATCAATGGGAAAATCGATGTAATTCCAGGTGTTTTCTTTCACGTCATGTTTTCACACCACACGTTTTTCCCACGGCTCTGGGATAGTTTACACACGAGCCCGAACCTTGACCTTTTTTTTTTTAAAGTTTAACCCCTAGATGAGTACATCTTTACTCGTCTCAGAGGTAAACAGAGGAATACCCGTGGCAGCAGGTGTTCGTTCAGACATAATTCTCTAAAAATGACCGATCGGCAGGAAGGAGGGGCTGAGGATTCCATACCGCCGACGCATATAACCGCCATCCCCACCGCCTGGATGCCAGTGATACAGGAGGTAAGCGGGAGGCGATCCGCCGCTCTCTCTTCCTGAATGCACCCTAACTCTTTTGTCTTCCTGGCCGATTGCCTGCAGGCTGCGAAGAAGACATGAACGCCGTCCAGGTCCTTCCTCTCGCTCTGCTGGCGGCTCTGGCGGCCCACGCTCAGGTCATCAAGCCAGGGAGGTGCCCCAGGCCCGCCGTTCAGCAGGAGTTTGACGCCGCCCGGGTGAGTGTTAACCCCTCCCCCCCGTGCTGAAGGCGTTGTTAGCGGGTCAATCTGCACGCTAACTCGAGCCCCCCCGCCAGTATCTGGGCACGTGGTATGAAATCCAGAGGCTGCCACACAGGTTCCAGACGGGACAGTGCTCGACCGCCAGCTACAGCCTGAAGAGCCCCGGGGTAGTTGGAGTCCTCAACAGAGAGCTCCGGTGAGACCACCCTGACATATCTGGAACCAGTCCCCACCCCACAAATATATCAGTAATATTGGTTTACCGCTAAATCATTCATTCCCTAATCAGTGGCGTTTCTGCTGAGGTCTAATGTTTCCTTTTGTCCAGTGCTGACGGGACGGTCTACTCCATCAGCGGCACCGCCGTGGCCGAGGACCCCTCCGAGCCTGCTAAACTGGCAGTTTCCTTTTACGAGAGTAAGACTTTCCAAGTTCTTTTCAGCCTTCTCTAGATCTCTCGCTGACAGTAAACGTGGTGGGGCCCGACGGCGCGCTGCTCTCCCCTCTTCCAGACTCCCCACCGGCCCCCTACTGGGTGCTGGCCACCGACTACGACAACTACACGCTGGTCTACAGCTGCACCAACCTCCTGGTGGCGCACGCCGAGTTCGCCTGGATCCTGAGCAGGCGGCCCACCCTGGCCCAGGAGAGCGTGGAGGAGCTGCGCCGCGCCCTGTCCTCCGTCGGCGTGGACGTGGACAAGCTGCTCAGCACCAACCAGGATCCAGCCTACTGCAGCGCCATGAACCTGTGAACAGATCAGCCTGTACTGTTGTGTATTTATTGTGCGATGTCAATGCAATAAAGGTATTTAAAGAGAGCCGGTCTTTTGGGTTGTCTTGGTGATGCTCTGCTGTGGTTACACTCGATTTACCGTTTAGGTCAGAGCTGCTGCTTCTGTTTTAGGCTAAACGGAGGCGGTAGAAGGGTTATCTTTGACTCGGATTATTTAGAAAAATGTAAAATAAACATATAAACAATGTGAGGCAGCAGAGTTACAGTAGTTTTGCAGGAGTATGCAGGTTTGGTTGCAGCTCTAGTGGTTTTCTGTGAGGTTTGTAATGTTTTCTTCACGTCTGTGGGATTTTTTTTAGATTACGCCCACAGCCCAACAGCAAGAACATTAACATGTCTCGAAATTCCCACTAAATCCTGCGTACGTGCGCTGTGATTAGCCTGTTTAGGGCGTATTTCTAGACTCCACAGCGGAGCAGCAAGCAGGTTCCAAGTTTGAATCCCCAGGGTGGGCCAGGGGTGTTTATGAGTTGTGAGTTTGTGTGTTCTAGCTAAAGGTTCTTGCTGACAAGCTGTCGGGACTGAGATGAACCAGCTACAACTACAGTTTAAAATGTTTATCAAGTGGTTAATCAGCTAGATTTATGATCTCCAAGACAAATTCACATTTCCAGTAGCTTTAAAGTGGAAACACAAAAGGGCCTGCAATTCCTAGCAAGTATAAGTGCAAATGTTTAAAAATACAGTCTCTAGTCATTGGTTTGTAGAAGTTTAACTGGATTCAACAGCTGAACCTATTAACACCTTGAGGCCTGATTTTTTTTCTGATTATTGAAAAAAAAAAATTGGTGTATGTTATTGCTTCCAAGTAGCTGCTAAATTAAGCTGAAAATGTTAATTTAAATATATAGCACATAAAATAAATAGGTATGATGCAAATTAGTAATAACAGGCAATAAAAGTACCTACAAAATTTTAAAACACACCTTAAAAAGGTCTATATTTTTAGGTATGCAGTCTGAAAATGCCAGGGTAGCATGAGTAGCGCTTCATGAATGTAGCCTTCCCTCCGACCTGAACCATGAGAGACTACTGCTTGCAGAAGGTAGCTCCTCGGTGTGTATTCTTAATGCATCAACAGGCAATGGAGGAATACAGACACCATTTGTGGCTGCATTCAGAGTGGAGGTGACTCAATGCCAAAAACGACAATGAGCATTAGGGGGTTAAATGTGCATGCTGTGGAATTATTCAAGTAGCCTCAACTGTGGCTTTAGATTTTATTGTTTGACGGAGACAAAAC
>CAAE01014570.1:0-10894 GCA_000180735.1 Tetraodon nigroviridis
TGACAGGAGCACGAGTCTGCTACAGGCCCTGGATGAGAACTACGAACTGGACCTGATCTACATCACAGAGAGGATCATTTCTGTCTCCTTCCCCAGCAGCGTGGAAGAGCAGAGCTATGCAGCCAACCTGCGGGAGGTTGCCTCCATGCTGCGCTCCAAACATGGCCAAAACTACTTGGTATGCTTTTTTCCAATGAGTCCATTGGGAATACGATGTAGAAATCCACCATGATTATCCAATCGTTAACTTTACTGACCAATTATTATTACAGAACTGGAGTTAGTTGTCCTGGAAACACAATTTATTATTGCCCTCATCTTACAGGCACAGTCAAGTGAGCAACTGTGCATGTTGATCAACTCTGTTGTTATTATTAGTAGTAAATATCAGCATGACAGATAACAAATAAAGATGATCACAGTGATCACTTTCAATCAAGTTTTTTTTTTAAGTGAATTGTTTTTGTCTGACTATCCTCATACACAACAGTTTCTGAAAAGCATTACACACTTTTCTCAGTGTACTGATGCTCTTTATTTGCCTGTTTTCTTTTAGCTCTTCAACCTTAGTGAGAAGCGCTGCGACATCAGTCAACTCAACCCAAAGGTATATCAGACGGTGTGCTCTGAGCTGATCTGAGCTGAGCTTCAATCTGACTGTTGGGCTCTGTTGTCTCTCAGGTGTTGGACTTTGGCTGGCCTGACCACCACGCACCAGCCCTGGACAAACTCTGCAGCATCTGTAAGGCCATGGACACTTGGTTGAGCACAGACAGCCGTAACGTGGTGGTCATCCATAACAAGGTGGGTGCAATAGACAATAGTGCGACGAGAGACAGCAGAGGGTGCTCTGATCCTCTTCTTGGGAACCCCCGCCAAATCCCCACGAAGCTGTCACATATTTTTCTGTCTGACAGTGCATTTCCTCGCCCACCAACTCTTTTTTTAGGCCGGAATTTGTCTTTTTGTTTTCTCATTTCTTCCATGCTGGACAAAGCTTAGAAAAACACAAATTAGGGAGTATGCTAAGTCACTCACCCACTGCAACCACTAGGTCCAGTGGTATATCTAATGATTTACATGTAAGATTGACAAAGATAAGTTATAAGTCATCACATCCTGGAGCCCAGCGTTCTGCTCCAAGAAGTTCCCACGGGGAAGCTACAAACAAGTGAGCAGCCATGGCAACTGCTGTTATTTTTCTTGCAGTTGAGTAATGCTGCTGAGTGGAATCTGGGCCTGTGGTGGTCACTAAGGAAGTGGACCGTGCTGGGTTTCCACATGTCAACAAGCCATTTCCACTGGGCTCCAAGCTGTTTAGGCAGCTGATGTGAAACACGGTCATACTTGTTATAAAGATGTATAGATATGTGGATTCAGTCGGAGACTAGTCTGTTGCAACAGAAATACACGCAGACTTCGTCTCCTATATTGTGTTTTATATCAGCTACATTAAAAAAATGGATGTATAAATGATTGATAGTACATCTGTACGTGAAGCTTTTTTGCAGGTATTATGCCAGAACCTGTGTGCATTCTTTAAACCTCTCAAAACAGTATTGAAGTGCCCCTTGTGGTAAAGGTGGTCTCTAATGTCTTACAAATATTCTTAATGACATCATATATGTAGCTTTATGTGTGCTATAAAGTTCGAGTTACAAATCAGGTGAGTGGATAGACATTACACATTTACCGCACTTGGGAATAAATTAAAAAATGAAGTCAACTGCAGAAGTCTCAGTTGCTATGAATGAATATAAAGTAAAAACGGAATTTTTGTTGAGCTATTTTAGTTTAATTAGGAAAGCTAAACCAAATTTATAACTTCTAATTGCAGGGAAGCTCAAGGAATGCAGGAATGTAAATTCAGTATGGTTTATTTGTTGAAATGTCATCCTAAATTGGAAGATTAAGCTTTCATTTCACTCTTGTCTTTCCAGGGCAACAGAGGAAGAACTGGAGTGGTGGTGGCAGCTTACATGCACTACAGTAATATATCAGCCAGGTAGGACTTTATCCCCACCCCCCCTCCACAGATGCAGCATCTTTTATTGAGAATTGGACAAAGAAAATTCAGATTAACAAGAAAGGTATCCAAAAATCTGCAAGGTAGCAACAGTAAAGATAGAAGTGGGAAGGAATGAGAGAAAAGATAAACCAGCACTGCTCATCACAAGACTAAAGCCCGCGTGCAACGGCAGCGATAGGATAAAGAGATAAACAATTCTGAACAACAACAAAAAAAAGCTCAATAATCACCCGATCACAGGACTCAGAATTTAGGTGTTCACTTTCATTTTACTCGAGTTCGCCCAAAAATAAAGAAAACATTCTTTTAGTGAAACCATGCAGATAAAAACTGCGGTAACAACACAAGCACATGACCTCCACTTGTTTATGAAAGGCAGTGATTTACCAGTGAGGAATTAACACTTTATCATCCATCCATCCATCCATTATCCTACCCGCTTGATACCCACTGGTGTCGCGGGGGTCTGCTGGTGCCTATCTCCAGCTCTCTTAGGGCGTAGGCAGGGATCCACCCTGGACAGGTCGCCAGTCCATCGCAGGGCACACACACCATTCACTCACACATTCATACTTCTATGGACAATTTTGAGTCTCCAATTAACCTTGCATGTTTTTGGACTGTGGGAGGAAGCCGGAGTACCCGGTGGGAACCCACGCACACACGGAGAGAACATGCAAACTCCGCACAGAAAGGCCGGCAGCAGCTGGAAGCGAACCTGCGACCTTCTTGCTGTGAGGCAACAGCGCTAACCGCTCCACCACCGTGTGGCCCTAACACTTTATCATCCCAGTAAAAACATTTTTAAAATGTTTTGTCTCGAGTTTTAATCTGAGAATTAGAAAAGTCAATATTTTTCAGTAGTAAATAGTTAAATATAATAATCAAATACTTTTGTGTTTTTAGAGTAAAAAGCACTTCATTTGCATCTAAACCGAGTAATTATTATGACTATTGTTATGGCTATATTGCTACATTTAAATGATTAAGTTCCCAGTGTTGTCACATACTTGTATAACAAGTGTGTTTACATAGTTCCATATGTAGGATTTAATCATATGTAGTTTGGATGCAGACTACACCCAAATGAATGTGTCTCTGTTTGTGTCTGTTTTGCTGTATTGCTGAGTGTTTGGTAAAACATTTATGTGGCATGTTTGGGTTGTCCACTTTGGTCTTGTGGGGAAATCTGTAGTAATTACATGTTAAACTGGTCGTCAGGTCAAGTTTATTTATGTAGCACATTTTAAAATGACCAGCACTGACCAAAAGGGCTGTACAAAGCAAGAACCAAAACAATGTTCAAAAAACACATAGTAAATCAAAAAATGTCCAAAAGGTTTACCATCCACAAAAAAAAAACAACCCCAGCTGATTTAAGATCTAGTTAAAAAAACAAAACAAAACAAACAAAAAAAACTTCGTCTTGGATTTAAAGAGTGGGCTAAACTCATATACAAAGTTAAGTTACAGCAACAGCAGAGAAATTGTGGTTATGTGTAATAACTGATTACAGCATGATGGATTCTATTTCATTGCTGTATTCCCCCAAATCCTACTTTCTTGGTAATTAGTATGCTTACATGTGTATTTACCATGCTGCTGTGTTGGTACGCAGTGCTGACCAGGCTCTGGACAGATTTGCCATGAAGCGTTTCTATGAAGACAAAGTGCTTCCTGTGAGCCAGCCATCCCAGAAAAGGTCAGACCTCCCTTGCTGTTGGTAGCATGTTGGTCCAACTCATTGATTTCAAATAGCTGACCCTTTTCTAACTGTGTGTATTTAAAGGCTAGGATAAGCCCATTTGATTTGAGTTGATGCGTTCACTGTAATTGCTAGAAGAGCGAGTCGCGCCTGCATCCAGACAAATGCATGTCGGTTTATCCGTATGAGAATCTATTGATAACTGGGACATCTCTCCACCTTAACCTTGCTCAGGTATGTGGACTACTTCAGTGGCTTGCTCTCCGGACACATCAAGATCAACAACAAACCCCTGTTCCTTCACCACGTCATCATGCATGGCATCCCCAACTTTGAGTCTAAAGGAGGTGACAAACATGCTCGTCCAGATATGCCCGTATGAGCACCTGAATGCACTGGATTTTGTTTTAAATCCTCTTTTTGTTTTCCAAGGTTGTCGACCTTTTCTCAAAATCTACCAGGCCATGCAGCCTGTCTACACATCTGGCATCTAGTAAGTCCAATACATACACGCTCAAATGCTTTAACAAGATTCCTGGGATAGCCAGCGCCTAATAGCTCCATCATAAAACCCCTGATTTTCCTTTATAGCCTCTCCCTGAACTACCCCCCACTATACACATCCTCCCTCTTGCCAGTTCCCTCACATTATTTTATTTGGTTTGCCTCCCCCAGCTGCACACTTGTGTTCCTCCACTTTAGATCCTAAAGTCACTTGAAGCCTTATTTGTGAGTGAAGGCCCAGTGAAATCGGATGCCTGCAGGGGGTTTCACTCAGAGGACCCTGTTGGATTTCATGGCCTGACAGGAAATAATAGATTTTATGTTGCTGTTGTTGTTGTTTGGAGAATAGGATAAGAGATCAAATGACATGGTCTTAAGATATAGTGAAATCTAGACCATATTTAGGCGTTTAATGTAAATCAGTTGAATGATTACATGCATGGCTGCATTAAACAGCCATTTTTTCCAAAACAAAAAAACTAATAATCCTTTCTATCTATATTTCCACTTCAAGAAGTAGAACAAAAAATCCAAAAATTAAAGCAATGAGCTGATAGTTGCTAAAATGATTAGCGTTTGTCTGTTATTTTGCACACAATGGAATGATCGTGTGATGCTTTAGCGTTATTTCAAAATAATAAGAAAATAAAAGAAGAAGAAAATTCTAGGAGCTATTAAAATGTGTTCTAACATTATTTAGTCTTACCTGAACTGAAGCTTCAGAATCCTTATCTAAAACCCATTACAGTGTATGCAGGAAGAATGTTAAATTCTTAGATAGCATTTAATCTGAAAATCTAGTCTAATCTGGTTAAAACTGCTGGTCACCAAATACACTGGCTCTGGACTGGATGAAAAACACTCTCTGAAAACGAGTGTTCTTAAAAGATCAGATGAGTAGCCAGATGGATGAAAACAACTGCAGGTTTAAATCTCACTAAATTTCTGCAGTGTGTCACAAGATCCCGATTAGCCATCTTTGATCTGCTAGTTTGACTCTCCTTTTTGGACAGTTGGGTAGATATTAATCGAGGCCAGCGCTGCACCTCAGCTATGCTTTGTGCTCATATCTTAAAGCACATAATGAATTGTGAGAAGACCGTCATGTGGTCATACCAAGACAAGCGCTATCAAAAAGAAGCAAGGACTTCACCCTCAGTCTTTTTGCCCTGCTGATTCCAAAGCTTTTGTCACACTTTTTGCAAAGCTTGTCTTTTTGTTTTTGTTTTGCAGTAACGTTCAAGGTGACAGCCAGACCAGCATCTGCATCACTATTGAACCGGGTCTTCTTCTCAAAGGGGACATCTTGGTAAGAAAGCTGAGGCTGTTAGCCAGTCTTGGAAGAATCGTCCTAGTGCACAGAATTTCCTCAAATTTTTGTGTTTATTAGCAGCAATCAAATCCCGTTAGTTTCCCTCGACAATGCAAATGTAAGCTGTAGCTCTTTATTATTGTATTCAGTCACAGCAAAAGCACGTCCATAAAAACCAACAGGAAGATGGTTGTACTGGGCCTTGCACCTCTGTTTATAGACCTTCATTAGCACATAATGTATCCTCCTGGAAACTCTAATGTCAAAACTGCAATCATATCCTCTAAAAGAGTGCAAGAGGTGCAACATTCTACTTAACCTGATGTAGTTAAATATTTATAATTGATATTACTATTTTCATCAGGCGATAACAATGCATATAGCTGTGCCATGATGAGATGCAGGAAGTGTCCTTAGGGTTTATAATCCCAGAGTGGAACATTATTATTTCTAAAGTGCTGCTTTGGTTCCTGGAAGCTGAGTCTCTATTTAAGACAGACTGATGGTCTCTTGTAAGCATCAGCTGACTGAGCCAATGATGCATATCATTCAGATCATAGTACCGGTAATTATTTAGTAGTCTGATCTAAAAACAAACCAGTCTGGCATGTCTCTGATTCATGTTTCACAAAAGTTGGTCCAAGATCCATATCTGCATCTGTCCGACCATAGTCAAACCCTACTAAACAGACCAGCTCAGAAGTAGGCTTTAATTTTTTTTTCAATTTTCCCACCCTTTAGCTCAAGTGCTATCACAAGCGCTACCGAACCCCTTGTCGAGACGTGATGTTCCGGGTGCAGTTTCACACCTGTGCTCTACATGACCTCAGTGTTGTCTTTGGCAAAGATGAGCTTGACGAGACATTCAAAGGTAATGGCAAAGGAATGATCAATATTTAGTATCTATTGCTGCAAACTGACCAGACAGGTAACATATGTCTTTCTTATTTTGTAGATGACAGATTCCCAGAATATGGAAAGGTGGAGTTTATTTTTTCTTTTGGACCAGAGAAAATACACGGTGAGACTTTTCTTTATCATTGCCATTGAAACTTCCAGTTGCCTGTTTTTACTTGTTTATTTACTACCGTATGTGCTGCTTGCCAAGGTGTGGACCATCTTGAAAATGGACCAAGCGTCTCCGTTGACTACAACACCCAGGAGACTCTTATACGCTGGGATTCTTATGAGAACTTCAATCACAACTGTGACGACACTGCTGATGGTAGGAACATTAGATGATTGAAAGACACTCTCGATTTTTATCCCAGTGATTTTTTTCATTGAAAAAATGGAACAGTAATTCTTGCCAGTTTGAACTGAGAGTTTACTAAAACTATCAAAAGAATTACAGCATCCCTCTGGTGGTTGGTTATGAGATAAGCTCTGCCTCTTGAAATAGAAAGAGTTCTTTTTCTCAAACTCTTTTCAAATATAGGTAAAGGTTCATACCATAAGAATGTGGCTTTTTTATTGTGAAAGCAGCAAAGTTAGCACCCTCCTTTAATTTGTCTTTTTTTTGTCATTGTGTTCTCACGCTGCATGAGCAGCCTGTGACCGAAGCCTCATGCAGAAACAGGGCTGCTCTTGTCTCTCTGCGTGACACAGAGGAAAAAGATTCAGCCTTTCCCAATGGGTTTTAAAGACTTTTTCACCCTTTAGGCTCTTTAAAACTCCCACGCGACAAGGTCAAACTCAAGTCACATTTTAGTTTGAAGAGTACAGGATTGGCTTCATGAGACCAGACATCTTGTGAATTTGTTTACAAAAGCCTTTTGTGTCCAGAACAACTTCATACGGAAAAAAAAGCCAATCTTGATTTTTATGTCTTGCATCTAAATAATAAATCATGGCGAAGGAAGCAAGGCTTTGACACTCTTGGACTAATCTGTAGTGAAAGTATGGCTGTCAACAATTCAAAAGACCAGTGGGACCCGTGCACACTCTCAGACATTCCTGGGGTCTGCCACAGGCATGGACACTGTCTTCCTGTTAGGGAAACAGCGGTCAGTGTGGGACAAAAATGCCACTTTCACTGTCCCCCACACACAAACACAAACACAAACACACACACACACACACACACGCGCACACACACACGCACACACACACACACACACACACACACAAACAAATTAGGCCCTTAGTGCGAAAAAAGTGTTTGAATGATCACCTTTTATTACAAAGGGAGCTTTTACGGCTTACATCTTGTATTCAGATAAAATTTTTAAATGGTAGATATTTTACCACCTTTCTCTGTTTGACCTTTGCTTATAATTAAACAGTATGAGTTACAATAATGGCCCTAATTCCCCTGTGAGTGAATTTTTGGTCTCCCAGACAGACAAAGGTCAAAAGTTCCTTGGCTGCTCTCTATCAGCGTCCATAAAACGTGTACCACACACTTAGGGGTAGCTTGAAATAGGCCTGTCTAAAATAGAGGAGGTGTAACCCTCATGTGAGACTGTGAGACGTCTCTTTTGATGGTAAGACTTGAAGGTAGAATTTGACTTTAAACCAACGCACAGTCACAGATAATAAACAAGTTATTACTGATTCGATGTATCTGTTATGTAAACTGATGTGAGCTTTTATATTCGGTGCCTGGATTTTTTTTTTTTTTTTACTGCACAATTTCAACCACTAAGTGTTTCGCTGATTCAGCTGCTCAGTGTAGTGTCTAAGTCTTCCACATTTGCCAGCAAAAGTTAATGACGACGTTAGAAAAGTACCCTGAGCCGTTGCTTTTCTGTGGTGGGAATGTGAGATGCGACATCATGCACAAGTACACATTTAAAACATATTCTACCCTCCAGGCACTAGGAGGGAACATAAAACAAATACCAAAAGTTCAAAATGCTGGAATCAGTTTCTCAAAAATAAGTGCTAAAAAGAAATCATTTAAAAAAGTTAAAAATCCTGTGGGTGAGTGACTGTATTTTACATTACTGAACTGCACCTCTTACAGCATATTTAATTCCCTGTACTTATCAAGGTGTTGGGAAAAGAGCTTCTAAATAATAACCAGCTGATGTGTTTCTGGCAAGGGTGATCGCTAAGTGTAGTCTGTGGTTGTTGGTTTGTAGAGCAGTGTTAGATTTCGTGGTAATGAATGTATAAATACAGCTACAGCTGCTTGAGGAGTTTTTTCATCATGGCTGCACCTTACACCACCATATAGTCAAATTCACATGGAGATATGATGGCAACCTTTAGTTTTGCTCTTGGTTAGGCAAATATTTATTTTAATGTGGCTCCGTACTGTAGTAGAGAATTGATAATTATTTGGTGACCAGTGAGAGGATGTAAGAGCTCTTCGTGTACCCTGCCTTTTTTTCCTTAATCTTAAAAAAAGTTTCCTCCATCAGGGTTCAAAGTTCACAGAGTTTTTCAACTGTCAATCTAAATACAAAAACATAGTCTAACTTTTAAAAACGAGCTGTATTAAATGCAGTTTAAGCAGCAAATTTTGCTGGGAAACAAAACAGAAACTAAACTGTTTCCTCATGGAGTAGATGGTGATGTGACAATGGTTGCAGTCCTCTGTCCTCCGAGGTGTGTGAGCAGTTAAAGGCGCACTCCTCTCTTCCAGCATTCCGGGGGTAGGGGAATGTCACTGTAGGGTTTGTGTCGCTACACAGCAGACAGACAGCAGGCACTTCCTGACACCCACATGGTGAGTTTGCCTCTAGCTTTTATTTGATTTCTTATTTTCCAGCTGTGTTAGCAGCTGAAGAGCTCAGTTGTCAGCTATTTACAGATCAGCTTTGACACTGTACCTGTGGAATTTTTAGATATTTGGCTATTGTGTACTTGACAAAATGTTATTGTTTATTTGTTTTACATAGGTTGGAAACCAAAAAAGCAACACTGGGATTTTTGCATTGTTTTTTTAGATCAATCTAACTTCAACTGTAATCTTTTTGGCCTTTGGTCTAAGAATAGAATAGAATAGAATAGAATAGAATAGAATAGGTGTTTATTTATCCCAGCGATTGGGAAATTACACTGTTCCAGCAGCAGCATACAATAACACATATTAGAAATTAGATATCTCTTGGAATGGCAAAGTTGTTTTGAAGGACTTCTTAGTCATTGTGCTTTATTCAAAGGCTCTGATAACCCTGGCTGTCCTGCCGGGTGCCCACTGTTTACTGACACATTCTTGGAGAATGATAGAAATGAGTCAAACTCAAGTTTGCATTTAAGTTTTCAGATCTAAATAACAGATGGGCTTTGGGGGATTACATAATGTTTGTGGTAATGGATGTTGATGCAACACAATGTAATCATAGCTGAAAGTGTTTTGCCCACAGGACTAAGACTAAAATGTCCCGTTAGTCGAAGAGAATAATAATAATAATCACTTTTTTCCTTTTTTCTTTAGATGCTATTAAACATTTAAAAGTGATTAGAAATGCAGTGTTGTGTTAATACGACACTATTTGGATCTATGGATGGATAGATGGATGGATGGATGGTGGTTTTTATTAACTCCATCCAACCCAAATTTATGAGTGAGCGTCCTTGATGTGTTTGGTGACTTTCTGAAAGCAGATGTTGTCAGCACCGTGTTGTTGCTTTCAGGACGATGCACAAAATCTGGCCCTCTGTGTTGGCAACAGTCATGCATATCAATCCTTCAGTCTGGTCTGCGGCTTTGTGGAGGATTAGACTGCTTTGATTTCAAACTTGGCTCGGGTCCTGTTGCATAACAGTTAGGAGAGAGCGCTAAAAGGATTCCATGGATGGACTGACTTAAATGTAGAAAGAACAAGTGCCTTGTGCTGTGTTCTGGTAAAGATGCTTCTGAGATAGATTCATTCTGCACATCGAGGAATCTTCCTACACAAAGCCGACTGAGTGTTAGATGTAGAAGAAATATGTGCTTAAAGCTTCAAACACTTGGAACTCTTTAAACCAGTGTAGGAGTATTGTTAAGGTGTATAGTAGACAAAAGACAGAAGACACTGTAATAAATGAGAATAATGATTTTTAGTTCTTGAGTTATTGCAGGATTAAGATCAGATTTCCAGCTTCTCTGTCTTTTTGCTTAGCGATTCAAAGAGTTATACTTCCTTTTTTAGGCACCGCATTCCTCTTATGGATTATTGGCCCAAAGGAATCTTTTAGCAAGGGTCACATAGCTTAATATATGGACCACTCCTTTGCAAAGGGATGGATTGACACTTGGAATGAACTTTATGAGGAGGACTGGAAAAGTTTTTAAGGCTGACTCCATTTGGATTACAGGCCTCTTCTTGCTTATTCTGTTTTTCCCCCTTTGAAAGAGGTCTATTGATGCCTTCCCTGCAAGGGCGTTAGGTTGGCAAGTGGACAGTCG
>CAAE01014570.1:38505-49949 GCA_000180735.1 Tetraodon nigroviridis
CTTAACCATGAGCATTTGTTTTATCTTGAAACAGACGAGCACACAGTAGTGCCAAGGTATTTGGGGGTAATCATAAAGCAAAAGTGCTCAGCGTGTACAGATCAATAATCTTAGTCAGAAAATGTGTTGCAATGTGTGACCAGCCCTAGTTTGCTCCTTGAGCATGTGCATGCATGTGCGTTGTCCATCCATTTCGTTCTTTCCATTGCCCAGAGCCACATGAAAGGTGGAAACACGTTCCGTATCCTGTGCTGGGTGACCTTCAATGACTCCACGTGCATATAAAAACAGCAGCAGAGAAAAAAGGGCCAAGTGAACTTCAGAGGTTGGGATATTAATTCCTGGATGAAGCCAGGGGATGATGCTTCAAACCGGATGATCAACACGGAAGACAGCCTCAACAGCAGAAAAACACTTTGAAGTTGAAATGTGCCACGTGGGTGGGTTTGTTTCCTTTTACTTTAAATACTCAAGTATATTTTCCAGTCAGTGGAATTTGCACCATACAGATGCAGCCCTTTCATGATTGCATGTGTTCAACAGCAGTGTTTGTTTGTCCCCTTGATTGCACTGATGTAGTTAATGCTTGCCGCCTATGTGAGGTCCACCAAGCTGTGGCGCAACCATACTGGGAGGCTGCAGTGGTGGTCCACGTTTGCTTGACCACTTTGTGTTAGCATTAATTTCATACACGTTTGGCTTTTGCCACAGTCAATTTTTGGCCTCCAGGCAGTGAGACCAATTTATCCAGCCAGCAGGAAAAAAACCTCAATAGAATTAGTAAGTTTACATAAACTACTGTTCTCTGTACAGTTAACTACCATAGATTAAAGCTGCGTGTGGGTGGTCAAGGTTGTAGATATTTCAGACCTTATATATTAATGTGTGGTAATTACCATTTTGATCACTGTCCTTTTACCATGACATATTAACCTTACAAACAACTCCAACCTAAAATAAAGTTACCTGGACTGCACATTTTATACCTTTGTGCTGCATGGTTTGAATGTTCCCACAGCCATCAACAGCAGGCTGTGCAGAGTGGAACATTTACATATTCCATTTTTTTTAAATAATACAAAAATATGAGTGAGATCATGAGAAAAAAATCAGATTAAAATGCAAATAACCATAATTATGTTTGTGTACAGCTGTTATGGTCTGACAAGACTTTCTTCCATTGTGGTCATGCAATGGTCAAACAAACAATGGAGCCTGTGAAAACAGACTGCTGGAGTCCTGACTGATAGAGTGGCACAGACATCCATAATACTCAAAAAGGTTGCCATAGCAATTTAAGGTGGTAACGCAGAAAACCAGGGGTGGTGTCAGCATGTAAACTCTAGAGTTACTATTTGACACAAAGCATAAACAGATAAAGAGGGTTTTTGAGAATCTTAATATTTTTTTATTCTGGGAAATGAAAAAATAAACTTTTTTTTTTAAAGACAGCTTAAAAAAAATATTAAACTTCACTTCTAAGTTGAAAATATGTAAAGATAAAGACCAGAACACAGGCCACGTGGTTATCTTTTAATTTGTCTCTATATGTTATTCTGTCTAATCTGTGTCAAACACATGAACAGATAAAATGCACCAGATTGTCATAAAGTTAAGGGGAACTTCAAGGTTTAATGCCCTAAAAACTTCTTCTTACCTGGATGTAATGCGAATTAAGACACAAGAAAAATTGACCTTCACTAATACAACTAATAATACAAGTACTAACGCTGAAAACAAATCCTTCCCACGTGCAGAACGCACAATGAAACAGCCTCCAATGCTGCCTGAACCTTTTTTCCTCTTTACAAAACACATAAGATTGCAGATACATTGATTTGCCCACCATCCATATTAAGGCTCCAAAAAAGAAACAAATGTCATGCCTTCATATTTGCCAGTGTGATACATGTTTTGGCAAGCAGGGAGACTTTGAAAAATCATGTCAGCGACACAAAACAAAGTCTGTAAACCATAAAAGCTCTGTATGGGCCTTTCATGCTTTCCTTCCACCAGCCTTACACCAACACAGATGCTTGCTTGTATGCTGGTACCTTCATTCAACATGACAATCTAAATATACTCAAACAATATTTACATAAGACTTATCTTCAAGATTGTCTAAGACTGATTACAGTGCAGTTTGGGGGTTTGAGTCTTCTGCTCTCGCATTTCCCTTAGGTCCACAAAAATGTCCCTATAGAAATGTAGCAGACACGGGGCATTGTTCTAATGTAGTTTTAGTTCCATACAGCTGGATACACTTGAAATACGTTGATAGACATGTTCTCTTGTCGACAGACAAGTGCCTTTCTGTTAAAAAGGAGAGAGAAAGAACAGGACATAAATGGTGCTTTTCCTTGAATTACTTGGTGGGGAGGTCAGTTTTGTCTTCTCCCACAGGTTTTTAAACAAGGCCAGTGCTGCTGAGAAAGATTTGGCCCAGCAGGACGATCCTCTGGAGGACTCAACAACGTCCAGATCTGACGATAGCAGAGAGCTTAGCTTAACAAGCCTGCCAAGAAGACCGCATCTGGTTTCAGGGAAAGACGGTCTCCGAGAGCTTGTCTCAAGGCTGAGATCAAGGAAAGAATCTATCACATTGGATCCAGAACAACTCCAATAATGTCAGTGCTGGTGTTACAAAAACTTGACATTCATACACAACTCATGAGGGTTCCATCAAACTGATACATTTGGGTGAGTTCAATTTATGAGATTTACGACAAACTAGAAAAATTATAAACATGGGTATCTAGTGTATGTTAGGATTAAAATGGAAATTCTTGAGTTTTTATCAAGAAATCCACTAATGCAGCATAACTGAAAATGAGACCCGCAGAATCTGGTTGTTTGGCAGAGGCAGAAATTCATTTGTTTCTTGGCAGAAGCTGTGAGAAGGCTATCAACCTTCTGGCACAGAAGTAAAAATAGGCCCACATCATAATGACACATTTATTACATTCTGCAATTGCTTGTCAGTGCAAGGTATTCTGACACACCTAAACTTCTTACTGCCTTCTAAGTTGTACATTTTAAGTGATGTTGTGTCTGCTTCTACGAACATGGCATTGGAAGGCTTGTGACAACTTTTAGCCATATTGTGTGTGTATCACTGTAATTTCAGTTGGAAATAATTCCAGGATACACCTTACAATATGAAGTGGGAGTTTAATGTGACTGTGTCAACTCATATTTGCAAAAATGTCTATATAATATCAAGTGTACAGGGAGAAATGTAGTATAGCATGCGTTCCATTTTAGCTAGCTTCATATTTTATTATTTTACTCACAGTGTCACAAATTACTGTGCATAAGTACAACATGTAGGTAAAAAATAAATGCATTGATGCGAAGCGATGAATTTAAACAAAATAATAATTAATGCCGCCACTAAAAGTCATGCTTTACTGCATCTCATGCAAAGTAGCCACGTGAATTTACACAGAAATAACACTGCCAACGCCTTTTTACGAGAACGTCAACAAACTAAGAGCTCTGGTTTAAATCTCTGGGTTGGCAGGGTGTTCTGTCACCACCTCCTCCTACACTGAATGTTCACTGCTACCCTTATGAAGTTTGGTCATGGCACTTGTTTTCTTAGCGCTCCAAACCTCTAGTGGTACTGGCACAATAAAAGACACATGTTGCCGTTATCCCCTCCCTTCTCCGTTCTCTTAGTAGAACTGTTTTGCCAGAGGTGTCTTTCTTTGTTAAAAGCAAATTCCTTTGGAATTAGTAACACACATCTGGCCTCTCCCGTGTCCTGTGAGCCTTTTGCTGCACATTATGAGCTTGTGTCCGCTGCCTTCCTCTCTGCCAATCTCCAACGTGGCTGACTGCACCGTGGTGAGCTCTGCGGACCACGCCTGTGTACTGTGCTTCACACTCCTTTCTTCCCGGGCAGCCATCAGACAGCAGCCAGCTCCTGCAGGGACCAACAGCGGCTTTAGACACAGGGCCAAACCCAGGGCCCATTTGGAATCGACTTCCTTTTGCCTGCCACTGTGCCACACCTAGCATGACATGAACTAAATAAGACCAGTGTGTAGACAGAAAGATTGGCCTTTTAACTGAAACCAATAAAAAAAACAGCTTCAACAAAAGTTTCTAGAGCCATTCACAGGTTATAGTGGGTCTGTCTGAATGAGACAGGGTGGGACTCCGACTTTTTTATGCATACATTCTTTTGGCACGCTAGTGCACTAAAGTAGGCACTGGTTTTAAAGATTTAGCATTTTTTTTCTCTTTACCTCCCTACTAAAGGCAAAAATAAAGAATTTTATTCAAATATAGTTTTAATTTTGAATGCGGTTTAATTGGAGACTCTAAATTGTCCCTAGTATGTGAATGTGAGAGTGAATGGTGTGTGTGTGTGTCCTGTGACAGACTGGCGACCTGTCCAAGGTGTATCCCTGCCTTTCGCCCTAAGGTAGCTGGAGATGGGCACCAGCAGACCCCCGTGACACCACAGGGTATAAAGCGGGTAGGATAATGGATGGATGGACTTGCATAATTGATTGGATGAAGTACTGGAGCATTCCACTGCACCCCCACTTTTATTGCTTTTAGGTTCAGTTCAGAGTTCATTCAAAATTTACACAAGGAAAAAAAAGGTAAATATGTGACAAAGACAAGTCTTGCCTGAGGGAGCTAAAAAAGACAAGTCTGAGTCAGTATGTCCACACATACCGGCAAAATGTGTCCCATGAGACGCCAGCTCTTTTTGCTCATTTCTGGTTGAAATAAACTGATCAAAGTAAGAAAGTCTTCAAATTGCAAAGTTAATCTACTGTTTGCCTAAAAACTTTGTAACATGTCAATAACTTCATGAAATTAATACAGTACACACATAAATACAGTATGCGTTTCATTAAAATAGCAACAACCAATGTGAGTGAAAGCATTTCTATATCGATGTTGTGAGTCTCACACCAGAATTGATAGTAACTCCTTCCATCTGTACGATATAGCATGTTTGTTTTCTTCAGTCGTCCTGACAATTCCTGCTAAAGTGTGACAGCCATTCATGTACGCACACACTGTACGAACTGTATTAAACACACATGTCTGTCTGAGCATGTTTAGTGTTGTTTTCTGTGACAGTTGATTGAAGCAGCCCCCAAATTGTCCAAGGACCTTATGCTGTCTGTCGAAGGATTAGCTCGAAGAATGCAGGAGGTGCAGCAACACCTGTATAATTGGTGAGGAAAGTACAGCAGGAAGGCGTCAGAGTGACAGTGGGAATGTGCTTCCTGATGGGATCATGTCAGATTTTCATTGTTTCATCATACCTGCTCTTCTGCTGAAAATAGCTGGCATGCAACAAAATACCCTGCGCAAATATTTGGAATTTTAGTAGTAGGTTAGTTTTGGTTTTAAATCTCTTTTTCCAAAACCTGCATTTATCTAAACTCTAGATCGTGTAGTTTCAGCGGAATAGGGCCACATTAAGGAGAATCATTCTATCCACTTATTTTGTGTTTGCCATTGTTTTCCTTGTTAATGTGGGGCTGTTGAAGTTGACCTGGGCTGAAAGCATTCCAGTTGTCCTGAACAAAAGTTTTATGCAGACCTTTCCCAATGTTACTGACAGAAAGGAGTTTTGTATATTTCTGTCACATAAAAGTGCACAAGTATGGGCTTTTTTGATGTTTTTTTCACTTATACGTGCACAGCATAATAGAGGTGCCAGACTGTTTATTTACGTGCGACTGCGTGTTTAGGCAACTCAAATAAAAGTGATATGTAGACCGGCGGGACTGTTTTCAGTGGAATTGAGCATTAATCCGTGGTCTGACAGGTCCTGTCACCCACAAGTTGTCTTGTGGGTGTTGGAAAATGACGCAAACACAAAAATGTCTGCGTCTGCAGACTACAGACATTGTCAACAATGTTGCTCTATTTTCTGTGACTTTTAACTTTTTTTCCCCCTTTTTTTATTAGTGCATGTACTAACCCGGCCCTATAGACTATTGACATGTATGTTGAGGTTCCAAGAAACTCTGCTTGTTTGCAGGTTTATTGTCACGTTTGGGGTCCTGAAAAGGTTTGCAATTGAGGACCACTCTTGTTTGACTCAGCAAATTCTATTAAAAGCTTTTTCTTTTTGTATGTTTATAAAGCTACAGCCCTGGCAGCCGCCCAACACACAAAACACACTGAAGAAGGGAAAGTACTTAAGGAGGAAATCACAACACATCAGGTATGTTGTTCCAGAGTGGCATGTCACTGGAACAGAGGAGTTTGATTCTAAAAATATCTGCCTCCCACCACATTCATGCTGGAAGACAGCTTGATGGCAATTACTGCTAAATTGCTCCGATTTTCTTAAACTCCTAATAATTTCCAGTCAGGTTGTAATTCATCAGTACATGCGTGTTTGCAAAGAGTGTGTCAGGGAACAGGGAACGCCCCACTGACATTTAAAACTTTAATAATTCCAGGTAGGTCCGAGAACTTTGCTTACTTGAGCATGCCAAACATTTACCAAAAGTCTCTGCCTTTCACCTGTGAGCCAAGCGAAAGCAATTAAAGAATACCAAACTCAGACATCGCATGTAAAGAAGAGGCCACCCAAATCCCTCATTTATAAAAGAACAAGCAGTAAAACCATTACTAGATGAATAAAAATCAGTCAGAGTAAACAGAGCAACATTAAAGAGCTCTCTCAGAGCAGACATTTAAGCACCCATTTGTGCACAGTGTTCAGGCCATATGGCTCAAACCGTCATCAGCTGTGGTTGAGGCTCTTGTGGAGACATGTCAGCTATGCAACACTATATATTCAATAACTGCACTGGCTGTTTCTGAGAGTGGATGCTTGGAACCATGAGCTAAGCTCTAGCAGGGGGTTTGAATTTTCATGGAAAAAAACAATAAAAAAAAAACCAAACACAAACCCTACACTACAAATCAGACAAATAGGAAAATTCTATTAGCCCACTGCTGCTAATGACTGTCATTGATATTAATGAAATAATTTCTCTTAAACAGATCACCAATGAAGCATTATTTAAAGATTTAAAATAAAGAAGACAATTAATCTGGTTTCAACACGTACATTTACTGAGGAATAAGCATCAAAGCTGAATTTTAGTGGAAAAAAAGGGGTAGCAAATCAAATATTATATTATTCCAAGTCAGGCTTGCCAAGTCAAACTTAAGCAGAGTTACTCCAAACAGACTGAGAAAACTGGCAGCTTTTGATCAGAGGAAATTCGGGCAATAGTTTGTTGACCACAGATGCCATGGCTTGGCTGTACTCTGGTTACAGTTTTTCACAACTCTCAGTGGCTGCCAACCCACAGGGCTCTGCCTACTCCCATTCCTAACTCCATCACTTTAATTCAGATCCTTTGATTTAAAACACGCAATGGTCAGTGGGCTCGGTTTAAATCTACCGCATGCAAACATAATCTCTCTCCCAATGCCAGAGGGATAAGAAAAAAAAAAAAACAAAAAAAACAGCAAGATGCAAAAATGTTCTTTCAAACTGAAGTAATATACTGTGTGTTCACAGTTCACATGCGCGCACACCCACACACACACACACACAAAACCCTCTCAGAGCTGGAGGTGTAACATTCTTTGTTATTGCATACATCTGAGCTCCATTCATCATGGCAAAGAAAACAAATGCCATGCTTTCACAGCGCTGGCATTCCAGTTTTATTGTATTTAAAGTTCTTAGAAATATCGCATGACAAACTATATCACGGTACAGCTTGGAGATTTATGGATTACTGTCACGGCAGTGAGTCGAGGCAGCTGCCAGCCCCTCCCCTACCCATGGACACTCAGAGCTGGCACAGCTGCGGGGCATTAGGGTGGAGCTCACCTGTGCCCCGTCAGCAATCTTATAAGGTGGCCGAGTGAGAAGCTCCTGTGCCAGATCGTCCAATTTCAGCATCTGCAGATATTAAGGCTTGCTCCGCTTCCGAAACAAATATGTTCTGCTCGGACTTGGTACTGGAGCTCCGTTTTCCAAGTCCTCCGCCTGGCCTGGTCCATTATTGGACCCTGATTGTCTCTTGCAGCTTGGTGCTGCTGGACACTCTAGTTTAAGGATCTCGATGTCATCAAACCTTTGGCCTGCTTCAAGGTTCAAACCACAGACTGGCTCCCAGCGCTGAGCTCTCCTGCGCCTGCTGGTGTCTTTGGCATGACCCCGTCTTCTGAACTGGGGAGTCCCAGGAGGCGTTGCCTGGCTGCTCGCTATTACTGAGAACGTTTGCTCCCCATTAGAGGTACCAAATTCCTTGGTGTCCGTCTGGAGGAGAACCTCACCTGGTCTCTCAACACCACCAACATCAGCAGGAAAGCCCAGCAGCGCCTCTACTTCTTACGAAGGCTGAGGAAAGCCCATCTTCCTGCCCCCATCCTCACCACCTTCTACAGGGGGACCATCGAGAGCATCCTGAGCAGCTGCATCACTGTCTGGTTTGGGAATTACACCGTGGCGGACCGCAAGACCCTCCAGCGGATTGTGAGGACAGCTGAGAAGATCATCGGTGTCCCTTTAACCCCCCTAATGGACATCTACACCACACGCTGCACCCGTAAGGCCACCAGCATCGTGGCCGACCCCTCACACCCCTCACACACTCTCTTCACCCTCCTGCCATCTGGGAAAAGGTACCGAAGCATTCGGGCCCGCACAACCAGACTGACTAACAGCTTCTATCCACAGGCCATCAGGCTCCTCAACGGAAGGAGCTGAACGCACAGACTTTCCATGCCACCACACAACATCATTTATTTATTTATTATTTCATTCTGCTGCTAATGTTCTGGTTTTAGAGATAAAGGTTTGCACAAATCATGCTATGCTGCCTTAATACTACTACTGGGTATAATGTGTACAAAGTTTACAATGTTACAAACGCACTGGCACTTTACTTTACCGTGACTACCTCACAAACTCTGCGCAACATTTGCACTGTAGCCTGCACTTCCCTCCACTTTATCCCACCCTACTCCACTCTTTATTCCTGCCCGTCTATGTACCCGTCCTGTTGCATGTTGTTACATGTCGTGTTGCACTGTCGTATGCGACTCATGTTGTCTTTGCGTAGCCTTGTTGTCCTTTTGTGCCCTTTTGTGTTGTCCCCTCGTGACAGATTACTGTCACAGCTTTGAAATAAATCTGTGAATAACCGACATTCACAATCCAACCCAAAAAATGTAACTCCAGCCCAGTCCTGCTTGTGTAACCTAAAACGTTTTGAATGTGACGGGTTCAACGTTGCAGCTCAATGTGACAACTGTAGGAACTTTTTTATACTCTAAATGTTAACTTTCTTAGTCCATAACTTTGAACTTTGAACACATAGGGTCAAGATTTGTACACATGTATTACTAAAATTGCTGGATGTTTCAGCATTATAAGATACCTCATTACTGCTAAACGGGTCCTCTGTTTAGCCAGTAATTATGTAATGATATATGACATTTGAAACAATGCAGAACTAGTTGAAGCAACCACCAGAATTTTGAAATACTTCTAAACCCGAGTCTTTACTGCAACTTTAATCTACACATTTGTAGGAAAGGTTTTCCCACCTACATTCCATCCTGAGCTGTAAACTGGGCCTGCTCCTGGATCTATCAATGCTGATATTCATCACGTCTAATTACATGGTTTGGGTGGTGTATGCACCAAAAAAAAAATGCCATTTTTCATTTGTGCCTCAGTCAGCTCTATTTTCCCTTGTTTGGCTGCACCAGGTTCAGCTCTGTTGCTTTTAAGGCGTGAGGCTCCTACATCGGTGGCATCTGTCGAGGAATGTGATGACTCCTGTCTGCACCACTCTGACAACACTTACACCGAGACCATCTGCTCCACCCTGAAACTGGTATTGCGGCTGTATTGTAGATGTTTTTCATGTTTGCAGGGCTAACTGCAAAACATAAAAAGTTGAAATTTTCACATTAGAAAAAGAAGTAGTACATTAACATGAAGAATATTACACCAGGGGACCAAGCAGTATGTACATTAACTGATGGGTAAAATGTGTACTCTTTACCATGCATGAGCCATTACAGGTGTAATAAATATCTGAATAATAAGCCAGAATCTGTAGCAGTGGCATCGCTCCTTACATTCACCACGCTGTAACTCACACCTAAAGAATACATGGTGCCTAATAGCCTTCATGAACATTTTGTAACTCTAACGTGCTGATGTATAAAGTGTGTATAAGGGTGAGATGGAAACGGAGACCGAGTGCCTCAAGGCGTGTAATGGATTTACATCACACAGTGTCTCTGAGTTGGGAACAGTATGGTTTTCATACATACTGAATGCATGTGCACGTTATTACACAGTTCCTGAAAACTGCACTGGAGGAACAGGAAATGCATTAAAGAGAAGAACAAAGTGACCGACGATGTGTCCAAAATGACCATGACTGTGCTGTTGGCCAGTCCGATCCAACCTCTATAAAGTTTCGCCCAAACACTTTCTTTGGCTTTGGCTGCATATACTTTTCATCACTGTTGGTATGCAAAGACAATTTAAGACTGAATCGTCTCCTTCCTTTGATAACGAGGAAGTGATGTTGCTTATATTACTAATATGCAGCATCTGAAACAAACCTAAGCTTATCTAATCTAATCTAATCTAAAGAATATTTGTTAAATCGCCATCTCTGGACATCTGTTTGGGCGTCTGCACAGAGCGATGGGATGTTATGTAAGCTCCCTGGGCGGCCCCTCACATGTCGCCCAGGCCACACTTTTCACTCGGCGCGTTCTCACTAACAAAAGAATGTGACCGCAAGTGGTCCAGACAGCCTCCAAATGTAGCTTCTGTGAACACAACTGATGACATATTAAGGATGCACTGTGTGACTTTACTCTACAATAGTGCTGACCACGTGTGATCGGATCACTTGTGTGTGTAGACAGGGTGAAAACGCCCTAAAAGGTGCCAACTGAGCTGCACTTGAGTTGCTCCATTCTGGCTTTTTAACCCATTTTAATGGAAACGCTGCAGTGACTGCTGGAAGCTCCTGTTAACTTAGTTATTTCACCTCTGGACTCAGCTGCTGACCTTTCTAAAGTGCAGCTATTGAGTAAACAGCTGTGTATCAAGGCCAGAAGCAACACAGCAAAGAGAGACGAAGGTACTCTAAATCAAAAACAGACGACTGCTGGAAACCAGTCAAGAGTGAACTACCAGTCCTGCACTTGGGCTGCACTTTGTGTGCAGTATGGCCTGTACTTCACTTTGGAATAAACAAATATTCTATGAGAAATGTTCTATACCATGTAAAGTCAGGTTTATTGTCCAGGGTTCTCTGCAACCGGACTTACCCCACAATTAGGAGGTTTAAGCCTGAAAAGGGTTCATTGCTGTGATTAAAAGTACAGAGAGTCTGTAAAGGCCTCTAACAAGAAAAAAAAAAAGATACATTCAAAATTTCTTAAACATTATTTAC
>CAAE01014570.1:113113-126908 GCA_000180735.1 Tetraodon nigroviridis
CAAGAGACATCAAAAATAGTTGATCTGACATTCAAATGTCTGATATATTAGTCCAGCTGAGTATTATTGGATGAAACTGAACCAAACTGGACAGGGCAGAGGGCCTTTTTTCCACAGAATGTGGAAAATACCACATCTTCTCAAAGATACCTTGTCCAATATATTTCTGCTATTACATAGTTTGGAATACCTTTTCTTGGTATTAATATAAAGATCAGAGGTCAACAGAAATGTGGGTAGCAGAATAGCTGCTGTTGCTACTCTCTTTTTTGTGCTGACCCCAAGACAGTATATGCAACCTACTGCACCAACTCATCAGAGAATACTACTAAAATACTTTTAAGTTGACATAAAACAAGCTTATCTAATTGGAGATTTTTCTTTTGGCTTCAGTCTCTTGCCAAGAATTTGACACTGGCTTTAACAACAGTAACAGATCTGTTGCTTAATTTGTGGAGCCTTAGCCATGTATGGGCTAAAAAAGTACGGGCTATGAGAAACGAAAGTTCAGTTTTGGACTTCTGAGTGAGATCAGCCAACATTGGTTTCAGACTGTGGTCAAATTTCAGTTTAAACATTTTAAAGAAAACTCCTAATTAGAAGCTTCTGTTACTCAAAAAGCTCTTAACTACAACTGAAAGCAACTTTTGAACACAATTAAAATATTCTACCATTAGACAGTCCGAGTTTTTAAAATAAAAGAAAACTAGGGGTTCTAGTCTTTCATAATTAAAGAATACTGATTAAGGAAATATTGCAGCAGCTGCTGCAAATGTGGCTGGTGACATGACTTTTGTCACTACCCTTACTGACTACCCTTAACATATGTACATACCTAAACAAATATGCTAAATCTCTATAGCTGCAGTGTAGCTACATCTAACAGTCGGACTGCAGCTGGTGCCACATTACTGTTTCCAATCCTGCTTTCAACAACAATAGTGAAATACCTCAAACTGGATGTAGCCAAGTGGGACTTATACAGGAACACAATAGTACACTATCAATAGTAACAACTTTATAAAGAGAAGCGCAGCGATTGGCTGTCCTCACTAAACTGTTCTCCCATTTCATCATCTGAAATCCCCTGCTGAGCATGGTAAACTACATGCTCTAATAAGAGTACCAAAACAAATGGAAATAAAAGGAGACAAAAAAAAAATCTTGGATATGTTCCCAAAAACTGTTATCAGGCTCCCAGTTTTCACACACTTAAGCCCCAGCCAGGCAAGCCCCGTCACTCGCCATCTTGTCCTGAGTGCTGAGAGGCCTCTGCTTCTGGTTTCCAAAATAAGTCATCAACAGGAGCCTCTCTTGGGCTAGACAAAAGGAGGAATTGGCTATGAGCAGATGAGGAGCATAATCTTGCGTCTGTTATCTGGTCATGACAGGAATACAAAAAAAAATGGTGTGTAAGTGTACATTTTAAAATGTACAAATTGCAAGCAATATCAATATTTTCATGCAGCCAAACTTGGTGGAAAAACTATACAAGATATTTCAGGTCACTTCAACTAACGTAAATGATGGCAACCACAAATTATTTCGCCACCAAAAAAGACAAAAAAATATTTTATTATAGTCTACTTTAAGTGAACAGCTGTCTAAATGGTCCATCTCTTCATCAATCAGAATAGCAAAAAACAAAAATCTATATCTTTACCATGGAGTACTACTACCACTGCTACTAAGAACATGTAAGTGTTCCAAAACATTACCCGTGATTCTTTGACATGCAGCTGAGAGTTAGCTGATGCAGCAGCATCTGTCACAGTCATTTGTTCTGTGTGTCAGCTGCTCCTTGGGTACATTTTGGGGTGGAAGAGCATTAATCATGTTAAGTAATGCATTTTATTTGTATTCCGTGTGGATCATTTGTTTTCAGTTTCATGTAGAATCACCAAGGAAACTAAAGACAAGGTTTTTATGTCACAAACAAGCAGGAGTGGGTTAGAATTTGTCTTCTTACCATTACTTTAGGTTAGATGGGCGCTGCACCCCACTAAGGAGTTTTGTTGGAATTGCCACAAATCCCGCTACTTGCTGTTTCTAAGGCAGCAAATGACCTCCCAATCTGTGGCGGATCTCGATAAGTGAAATCGAAAAGCCAGTTTTCAGATCATTAAGGCTGCACTCCAGTGCACAGGAAAGAATCTTGATGAGTATTTTTGGAACAGAGCAAGGTTTATTCCATTCAGTTTGGTCTCTAGAAGCTGACTTTTGAAATCAACAGAGGAAAGATCAAGACACACATAATAAAAGTACAACAGAGGGCATGCCAAATGCAGATAAAGCAGCAAGAAGGACTTAGAGTGACCATCGTCACTGCAGTTCCTTTCAGCAAGTGCCTATTTTCTCTGGTACAAATCACTGCTCAGGCTGGCAGCCCCAATGGGGAAAGCACTTTTCTTCACCTCATCGTCAGACCTTGGAGTCTTGTTTCATTTTTCCAGATGGCCACAGCAGCAGCAAACTGAGCTAATCCCGCTTCCTCTGACCTGCCCAGTTACCCCATCCAACCCAAGCAACCTAGTCACTACTGGCTGCAACTGTTTGACACCAGGAATTTGATCCCAGTCCCTCGCTGGAGACCAATTTGTGAGGTCGTTTGGTGGAAACCCTTCCCTCTATCTCTGGCTTTTGCTCTTTCTGTACTAAAAAAACCATCCTAATTGATTTATGTTTGCAGGAGAGATTGTTTTTTTTAGTTTTTGTTTTGTTATTTTTTTTCCCCCTGAACATATGGAGCACTGCATGTTGTACTGTCACTATTATAGATTAAGTGATTGTTCAGATGCTATTACATAGAATTTTTATCATTTTCTTTAAACAGCTTTTTACTTTAAAAACATTTCAAAAGTGAATTATTGCAATATAAATTTGTTTATATAGCAAGGTTTTTTTTACCATTACAAAATTCATTACAAAATGCTATCAAAGGTCTTGGTTTTCAGTCAGCACGTTTCCTAGGAAACTGTCTACAGATATTTCTAACAATACACTGCAGTATGTTATATGTGTATTAGTGCCACAGTAACACAATATATATGAATACTGAGTCTTTTTGTACTTGACACTAAACTGTGACCAAAACCAGTGTGTATAGCAAGCAGTGTGTCTTATATATGTAAGTAAACAATTGAGGACCTCTGTGAGCATTCATTGAGTCTTTGAGGCTAGGGGAAATTTTTTTTTGCTTTCCATTAGGTGAAAAGGATTTTCCAGTGAGATAGCAGCGAGCTGGAAAGGGCAGCAGAGTTAGAACCAGATCTCTGAGCCTCAAACTTTCCCAGCTGCTTCCATAAAGCAACAGCGGGTTCAGGTGTTCAAAAAAGTAAAATAAAATACAAAAAAAACAAATAAATACCATTTTAACTATTAACGGAATGTAATTTTTTTGGAAACACAATTAAATGTGACTAAAATAAGAGTATCTTTAAACTGTAGAGCAAAACACATTTGCAATGAGCTGCAATATTTCAACACGTAATAGTATACAGGCTATTCCTAGCAGCTTACTGATCATACAACATTGGAAATTTGTATTATATATGTATAATTTTGAATGCATATCCTCTCTTAAGGACAGTAGTTAAACAATATATGTAAATGCGTGTGTGAATTTCTTCATGTGTGTGCCTGATTTAAGAAGGGGATTTGGGTTAATTAGTAAAGTTCATACAAAGTCCAACTTCCCTGCTTCCATCTTCAACCTGTAACACAAAGACAGCCAGAGTGCACATGCAGTAGCAGGGAAGAAAGACGAGGTGAGAATTGCACATGCAGTAGCAGGGGAAAAAAGACGAGGTGACAGGTTCAAAAGTTCAGGCACTGCTTTAGACTCACTTTGCTTGCCACTACCATTTCGGCACACCCTGATACTTTGAAAAATGTCAGGGGGAACCCAATTTAGTGTTCTCTATGGAGCACTGGGTGACAGCAAATCTCCACAGGGGAATACCAAAATGGAAATAAAAGGACAGGGAGGCGCGGGAAGGCCGGTTGGTGTGAAAAGAGCTCCGGACCCTTTACATCGTCCCTGATGAATTTGTAAAACAGATCCATGACATCTCACTGAGGACTAGCTGTGACATGGCCCCCCTTTCAGATGTGCTAATCTCTAAATGGTTGTTATCGTCACATTAACTACCATGAAATCAATTTCTTCACCTGTGACCTCTGAATGTTATGGAATATTTCCATGTCACAACAGGAAGACAAAAGTAATGTGACATCTTATGAACAGAGATCATTCCAGACTTATAATTACTATGCATCATAGGGGATAAAGCTACCGTATTTTCACGACTATAAGGCGCACCTAAAAGCCTAGAATTTTCAAAAAAATCGACGGTGCGCCTTATAAGCCGAAAAACGGTAAAAATTCCAGTCCCACGTCGCTTGTGTGTGTATTAAGACCCCAAAATGTTGCTTTTGTTTAATTTGTGCATTGTTTTTAATGAAGGAGGCGCAAATATCGGTAAGAGCTGCCGGTACGTACGGTATTGTGAATGCACTAATTTGTTTTGGGAGTAAATAGAGTTGTCAGAACATTGGTTTGTGTTCTATCAATAAAGTTTGACTGACTTATCTGACTGTTTTCCATATAATGGATGCATAACGCAACCCCAGTAGTTTCTGTTCTATGCGCCTTATAACGCGGTGCGCCCTATATATGTCAAGTTATTTTGGTTTTTGCTTGAAGCCTGCTTAAACTTGAAAACGGCCTAAACCAATCCCCAGGGTAAGGTGTAACAACTCGGACGCCCAATCTCCTTTTCTTTGATTTATTTTCAAAGTGAGAATATAGTCAAGTTGAAAACCTTCAAAATAAGAGACAGAAATGCACAAATTACACATTACACTTCCACACAGTTGACATTAACCAGCTAACAAACACAGGCTACATTCATTTTTAGTACATAACAAACATTATGAGCTAGCAAACAGGAGCTAAGCTAACACTACATGGTAGCATACACCCTGCTAGCCTCCACCAATA
This sequence comes from Tetraodon nigroviridis, assembly GCA_000180735.1. Lineage (NCBI taxonomy): Eukaryota > Metazoa > Chordata > Actinopteri > Tetraodontiformes > Tetraodontidae > Tetraodon > Tetraodon nigroviridis. The sequence continues at coordinate 118,116 of CAAE01014570.1, forward strand.
CACCACACACACAATGTGCCAAATAACTAAACCAAAACAACTCACCAGTAGCCTCCCTGAAAATGGCTTACACTTCAAACACAATGGCTTACACACACCCAACTCTGCTCCAGCTGACATTCTTTGTGATCAACCTTCCTATGTAAAAGAAAAATGGCTGCCAGTAGTATTTCCTGTTGCCTTTCAAACACCAAACAAACATCAGCTCACAGTGGATTTCAAAATAAGAGCCTTGCACAGGATCTGACCGCACAATATATGAAAGCAGTTCTAAAATAGGCCGTTAATTGAAGGTGTGCCCTAAAATACGGTGCACCTTATGGTCGTGAAAATACAGTAAATCAAATTTTATCTGCAGATCTGAAAAATTTTCGTGCATGTTGATTCAATTTAACATTTTTAGTAGGACCTGGGAAAATTTTTAAAAATAAAAAGGGGAACTATTCATCAAGCGATAATGGGACATCTGAGCAATTTGATATCCCACTGCTATCAGTTCCATGGGGTTCATGTAAATTTGGCTAGAGAAAAATACAGAAGTAAATGGAATGATTTGCTCCGATAGCTGAATATGGCTGATGGTGCCAACAATAGCACAAAATTTCCCCAAGTGCTAAAGCACGAAGTGTAGAGATTCCTGCAACACTCATCTCAGCGGAAATGTAACCCTTTAAACCCTGAACATACGGTAGTTTCAGAAGAAAAGCACAGTCATTTATTTCTGCTTGTCCCACTTTTAAACGCCAAATGCATCAAGTCAAAAATCATTTTTAAACAATAACATCTAAAGTACATTTTTGTACTTGTTTTATAAAGATTTGCATCTAAAGTTTATGCAGCAGCTATAAATAAACACCATTGTAAATCTTCTCACAAGCAATGTACACAGCGAGCATTTTTATGGATTATCCATTAAAAAATAGCTACCTAAAATGTACATATATAGACTGAAATTTTATTACTAGGCACCTCACAGGAACCTTTCCATCTTTTGGAGACACTGCCATGTGGCCGGTCCAGATCTTTGGCTTGTGTCTCGGCTCTTAACGGACTTTCCACATGTCTGCAGTGGCTATTTTCCCACACTATTTTAACCTATAATATTTTTTTATTCAAAGCTAAGAGAGGTCTGGGATCATGGTATCCTGTGAAGGTTCAAAAATTTGTGGCATCCTGGACCCAGAATTTTTTTAAGTGCATTTCCTGCATTCTTTTTTTTTTTGTTTATAGAAGATCATCACAGCTGGCCCAAGTCGGATAAACATTGTGTGACTATTAACGCAAAAACTACTTTGATTCATAATGTTCTGTAGAAATTGCCTTTTTCTTAACTGCAGCACTAATTCCAGATTCCAACAGTTTTGAGGCCACAAGTTTGATTGAGCTCTGCAACAATCCTCAGTATCGAGGGTCTGCTATCAAACCAAACTTTTATGCACCTGAGCAAGCTCCAACTGTGAATGTGCAGAGGATTAAAAACATCTTGCACCAAGGCAAAAGATTCAACTTTAGGTCATACAGATGTAGCTACGTAAAAGCAGATTTAAAGGTCCCAGCTGATAAAACCATTGTTTGTGAGCATCCCATCAGATCCTTAAAGACCTCTAACACAATTACAAGGGGAAAAAAAATGACCATGGTTTAGTGAAATTTAAATGTAATGCTGAAACTCCAGATGGTCGCGGTTCTCAAGGATAACCACTGCTGATAAATGCGAGCAGATTGAATCAGCCTATTAGATAACATCCTTACCACCATCTTGGGGATTTCATTCACAGACGTGTGAGTGTCACATGAGTTCTTTGATGGGGGTGTGATGTTCTCACATACATATTTACAGAGGAAAAAATGTTTATCTCATACATTCTGAACATTCTTCTGCAGTAACAGAATGATGATTGATTCTAGTAAACATTAAATTTCTTAATAAACAAAATACTCGACATTAATGTTGTGACTTTCACAAGCAATATAAATATCTCTCTGAGCCTCTACTAGGTCCTGACTCCCTAGGTGACTAATGTGAAATGTCAAAGAAAGAACAAACAAAATGATCTGGCAGTGGTATGTGGTTATAATCCCAATTAATCTGCAAATGGAATGCACTATAATCAAGCAGCTGCAAATTTAGATGCATGCCTTACGCACTACTAACTGGAGTAACACAATGATTTAGAGGTTGCCCGGGAAATCTAAAAGAATCAACAGCTTTCTTAGAAAAAGAGAGAACTCTTTGATTTTAACGTGGCTTTCACTGTTTGTGGAACACACAGTAACTATAGCGAGGAACTTTTTTGTGCTAAAGACCTCTGAAAAATTTCATCTGGATCAGGCAAAAATCAGCGGTCAGCAGCTACCTTCCTGCACTGAGTGGCAGGTCCTTCCTCTACTCAAACAGCAGCGGTGGTGCGATCACTTACATGAAAGTGAGCTGGAGCAGGTCGACACCACCGCCCTTCTCAATGTTTTTATTTGGCCAGAGTTCACTGCCTGTGGAAGACCAGTCTGCATCACGCTGTCCCCCTACCAAACCCTAACATAAATGCAAAAAATGGAGTCATCGGCATAGTCCAAATTTTAAAACTTTTTATGATTTATTATTTTCCTGAACAAAGCCCATGATATTATTTTACCATAAATATCTATGCATTTATTTATACTTAGACCAAATTGGGTATTAGATCTTAAACAATTCGGCCAGATGGTGCAGGAAACAAAACCCTCAAATGAGGATCGGAGGTTAACTAAAAAAACGTGCTTGATAGACTATTGACTGAGAAAATATTTTAAAGAGCCTGTTAGTTGGTCCAAATAGAAATACATGATAAAGCTCTAAATGATGTTTGGCCCATCTTTTTGTAAGGATATGTTATCATGCTAGATAAAGGGAAGGCCTGAACCTTTTTCTAATCAATTAGGATGACAACTTTTTTAATCTGGCATTTGGAGAAATTACTGTGACTTTGGTTTGCCCAAGATTAAATCGTAAATTTTTTTTTACATTAAATATTTTTTCGTGACAGAGCCATCATAAAGTGAACTGTCCAGATTAATGAATAATTCTTACTTTGTAGACTGCTGGGAAATTACTCTGACCTGTAACAATTTATATACAGCTGATTTACTCGATTTTATCACACAGCATGATCCTATATGACAACTTTTTTTTTCTTAATGAACTCAGAACACTTATTTAAGCTTAAATATTATTTAAGCCTATTGTTCTCAAACTCAACTTATTTTTATGAGAAAATAAAATATATACAATTAAAATTGTTCAGTGCATTGCAACAAAATAGTATTTCTATCTCCTCCAAATGGGTTTTAGAAGTTCTTGTTCTCTCCTATGAGAGCTATTTCTGTGTATGTTTCTCATTTTGCATAGTTTATATTGTGACCTCACATACACAAGGCTGATGTTTGTTGATTCTAGGCTGCCCCATCATAATATTGCTGTTGAATGTTGCTTATTCCACTTAAGATGAAGGGACTGCTGTGTGAGCTATAACATTCCATTTAAACAAACGTTTGAGCGAGGTTGCTAATGCGAATGGATCTGTTCATCCATTCAAAATGCAATGCTAATCATCAGTAACTGGAGTGTAAATAATTAATAATCCCAGTCACTGTGCTACGGCGAATGACTCCAAATGTTGCTTGGAAAGTTGCTGCAGAAGGTTGCGCTGGTAAGGACAAAATAAGGAGAAAGAGAGGTAAAGCCAAAACCTAATTGCTTGTATTTTTGTGTTTGCTATGTACTGAAAACCAAAATAATGTACTCCTTTTACTAACAAAGTGAGAACATTCTGGTTCTCACAACTTCAAAATTTTGTTTGAGGTTTAGGATGTGGTTTTAAGATTGAGGTTACAATTGGGTCAGATCAGCAGTAGCAGGTTAGTTGGTATGATAGAGTTAGAGTGAGGGGCTGTGAAATGCATTATGCTTAATCTCCTTTAGAAAAAAAGAAGTACAAGGATGTGAATGTGTAAATGATTGAGTGAGACTAAGGCAGGAGACATCTCAGAATAAAGCACAGGAGGTCACACGTGAGGATTCAAACATGCACGTTTAGCACTTCCTCAAATGGCCTGAGTGGTTCCACAGTTGAGGGAGATGCAGGTGGTGTCGCAGGACGTGCTGTAAGCAACAAACCTGACAAGTCTAATCTGGTCTTATCAGGCTCAGCTACAATTTCATGGCTGTTTGGAACAAGTGGGCCATGTTCTTTAGATCTTTGGTAAAGGATATCAAAGCATCACAAAGGTATGTGGGGAAACATTGTGCTTTACGTGACTTTGTTGTGCATTTCTACAGTGGCATTTCAAGTCCGTTGAGGAACAGCACAGATCTGTCCATTAGAATCAAACACAACAGCCTGTGTTGTTACGTTGAATGCGGCATTAAAGTTGGATGACGCTGATAATATACCTTTGGGTGTGAGCAGATATCGGATCCTCAGAATGTTTAACAATAGCTAAAGTATTACGTTTTTTTCATTTTTACATGGTTTCTTAGAAAATCTTGATCTTGTAATTTTTTTTCAGCTGTTCTCTAAGCCTGAATACATTTTTTTAGCAAATAAAGTTTTAGATGAGTTTAGATTGTTTGGATTTGGCTGTTAAAAAGTGGGAAAATACATTGTTCATGCTCTTCTTGCAGCCTGCCACCAGAGGGTAATCAAGATTCCTTCCTTTTGGGAAATCAACTGCCATTTGATAGTGCTGCTGCACTGCATTCTTCTATCCTTACAGGCTTTTCTTCATGATACTTCAATCTAAGAGGTATGTCCTATCCCCACACTGATATATTTAACAACAATAAAAACAAGAAAAGTAGGGGGGAAAATTACACAAAATATTTGCTGGAGGTCCCTTTCACGTTTAAAGTGTGTGGTTTTGATCTCTTTTCTCAAAGATCTGAGAATCAGCACTGTTTATGATGCTGACATCATTAAATAATGAGCTATTACAAGTCCCTGCAAAGCATCATGGCATTCCAGAAAAGAATAGGACCTGGAATACAAAGTCATGGAGGAGAACTGTTAAAATACAACTCACCCAAATAAGTAATTACTGCTGATTTTGTCAAAGAAATAACATCATAAAACCAGGATCCATTTAAAACCAGCTTGGAAAGGCAGACACTATCTCCTTAATGTGAGCAACATAAAAAAAGTTCAATCTGGGTTTTCAGCACTCTCAAACATGAAACAGATGGTCTCATTAAAGCGAGAGTAAGCATAATGACGTGTTCTGTGTATCTGACACACAAAGACAGCGAAACCGGACTTGGTGCCAGAATAAACAGAGCTCATTACTCAGCATAAATTGCTAAAGGCGCCTTGAAAATGTAACATTCAACTTAAGAAAGATGGTTTTATCTCAAGCTAATCATTGTCACGGTCATATAAATTCAAGAAAGTCCATGGGCCAAATATTGACACCAAAAATTAATAATTATCCCAGTTTTGCAGTTATGAAATGCAAGCTCAAGTTTAGGGAGCTTTAAGTTGCACACCTGGAAAAGTATTTTACTAAGTTTAGCCACCCTAAAAATGTGGCACTTATTTTAAAGGTGGTGCACAGCAGACTGCTATCCCACAAGACCTAGACCTCCTAAGTTGTCTAAAGCCCCAGATTCATGGTCTTTAAAGGGTTTCAGTAATGAGTCTGACAGTAATTTACTTTTCTTACAATACAATAAAGTACAGGTGGGGTTTTAAATACATGGATATGGCATTAATTGTAAAGCCTGCTAGCATTTTCCTGCAAATAAAGTTAGAAAAAAATGTAGTGTTTATATCAAAACACTTTTTTAAAAGTAGGACAAACTAAAAGATGGATTTCTGCTAAGCTCTCTAGAGGTCAGAGCTAGATAAAACTCAGTTGAGAAAGTTTAAACATAACTCTACACAATTAATCATGCAGCTGGTCCCATAAAGTTGACATTTTTTGAGAGTTACAGAGATATTTCCATATCAGACATCTGTGATGTGCTAATCACTCAGACATTAGTTCCTATTTCTGAATATTTATTTTTGCCAATATGTATTTTGTTTCATCTATGCTTATATCTTACAATCAGGGTTTAGACTGAGATATGTTTTATTTTTTTTTGGCTAACCGATATTGGGTCAGAGTCTAAAATCAAAGATAAAACAAACAGTACTGAAGCAGTCAAGAAAAAAATCAACAACTAGCACAAAACATTAGGTAAAGATAAAGGTAAAAATGAAAAAAAAAAACCAAAAAAAAACCAAAAGAGCCAGATTTTCTTGAAGCAGTAGAAGACTAGGTAATTATAAACAATTTTGTTTTGATAACTTTTCATTTTAGAGACAGTGACAAGTCAGAGAGGTACAAAATCTTTGTCACAATTAATTATTGTAATTATTGTAATTTTTCTGGGTCAGATAATCAGATTTTGAAATGTCTTCTTACACAAGCGGGCAATGAACTGATATAAGATGGAGTTTTAAAAAGCTTTAGAGGTCAGGCAGTGATGGGTGGTGGAACTAAATCCTGCATGGGCATTTTAAAACCATAACTGGAGACTGTGAGTTTCTTTTTTTTTGCTTTGTCCTCACTGCAGTATTCTCTTTTTAATTCTTACAGGCTGGTTTCACATTGCCACATCACCACTCCAACAATTTTTTTATTTAGATCTCAGGACATTTTCAGACGCTTGTGTGGGGTCAGAGTCTCCCTGGTACCGTTCCGTGTTTAAAACAAATGGCAAATAATAATTAACCCCAAATTGCTAGGTTTCTCTGAGTTTGTTGACCTGTATTTCTGTTGTTTTTTTTTTTTTTTAACTCATACAGAGATGCTATGACGTATGATTAATAGCCAAACTGTTTGCCAGGTGCTGCGTCAGGCTCTGTTGCCACACTATGCTGGTCATGAGTGGCAAACAATGGGCCTTCTTTGGAGTTACGACCGCAGAATGGTAAACCTTTGAATCACTGTGGTTTTTTTCTTGTTCCGCGAAGCGTTGTTTGGGTTCAAGGAATTTAGGTCTTTGCGGTTCTTGCTTTCTTTCTTTCTTTTTTTTTTTTTTTAGACAAAAGCTGGTTTGGTTGAGTCTGCCTTAGCGATTGTCTTGGACACAAAGCTATTCTCCCACAGCACACCCAAACCCGCGTCAGGGCCTGATAATAAGAATCTTGTCTCCATCTGTTTATCATTGCTCCGTCACATGATTCGGTCTCAGTCTGGTATGCACAGTGCATCTTTGTGTGCACGATGGTGCAGTCAGTGATGCACAGCTTCTATTTGCTGGATGCCATGAGTAATGTACCCTTGAAGATTTTATTGCAATGTTTTGTTATTGTTGTTGTTGTTGTATTGACACATTGTCTATACTTCAAGGATTTCACATTGCATTGCAATACATTACATACACGTTATCATACATATGTACAGACAGACAGGCAGACAGAAACAATATATTACCATACAACCCAATGCCATCAACTATGCTGTGGAGTCACCGAGTCAGTAGCACACCAACACCTTGAAATATTGTGGCCAGTGAGGGGAATTTTACTAGAAATCTGCAGAGGCTTCAACTGGATGTCATTTACAATAAGGGCCAAAGTATGAGCCAGTACAATGATTGGGTTTTAATGTGGAGAATTTAAAGACTCCTGGGCCTGGGCTGTGTAAGACTGGGCTGGGAGTCGAAGGGTTCTCTGGTGTGGACCAAAACTGGAAAGTGGCCTGGTAGCAGGAGAGTTGCTAGGACACTTTTAGAACACTGCCGAGGTAACCTTAAGCAAGGCACCAAATCCCTTATACCGCTGGATTTAGTTTAGAACATCTATAATGTATAATAATATAATGATGTTTGTTTATAAACATGACATGCATTTACAGTCAGGCAAATAGGCATTAGTGTTTCCCATGCCTGGAACCCAAAATATGGTTTAACTATTAACATTCCTTTAATACAGGAACGGTCCCTACACAGAGGTAATCTTTAGGAAATTTCATAAAGTACTATTTTGTTTTAAGTGCCAAAAAATGATTAAAATACTCTGCTTTTCTTATATACCGTTGAATTTTCCACGTGAATATACTGTGATTGGACTTACAAATTTTGGCCTAAGTCTGTCATGCATGACTTCAAGGAAAGACCTTTGCAGATGGTGGAACCACTTCAAGCGCCAGTAGGCATTCAAGAAGCGAGAACAGATATGGTTTGACAGGTTTCCTTCTCTGATTGCCAGGTTTTATACATCTGGTGTATTCCCCCCCTTTAGAGTGCCTAAAGACAGTGTGAGTTCTACCATTTACTAATCTGTTGCCACGCAAAGCTTGCAACAGAGAGGAGAGGCTGTTTCAAGGTTGTCGTTCACTTGTCCATCATATCGGCTAAAGACCTGATCACCATGAGAATTTAGTTCCTCTGATGGCCAAAATAATCGGCCCCTGAAGTGTTTTTGTATTCCAGTCTATCACAACATGCACAAGTTCCATTCTCTTTTCTCCATTCTTTTATCATGCTAAACCTGATTGAGGTGTGACTCCTCTCTAAACCGCCAGGATACTATTAGGTGCATGTTTTTCTCTGCCTTTTTAAACCCAAAGATGTTCACATTTACTGATGGAAAATGTTGGCAAATGTTCTAAACTACGGTATGATTTATGATATGATTTATTTAAAATGACTACCACAGGTATTATATCTTGGAAGTGATGGTAGTGTGAAAAATAACTGTGTCAAAAGAAAACACCAGTCAATGTTGATGGTTCCTCCACCAGAGGAAAAAATAAAATAGTCAAGTTTTC
>CAAE01014570.1:131940-145359 GCA_000180735.1 Tetraodon nigroviridis
AACCAAAACCAGATGTTCACAATCTCTTTTGGACCGATGATGATAAGTAAAACATCTATAGAAATGCGTCACACATCAAGAAATTACTCAGATATAAATGAAAAAATAAATATTGTGACATGACTTGAAACAGTAATAGTCAGCTGGAAATGTTTTATGTGCAGCCACTCAGCTGGTGCTAATGGAAAAATCAGTTGCATTTCCACTGAAGAAATATTCCCCATTCTTCTTTCCAATGAATCATCTCAAAATACTTTTTCATGTAATTTCTTTCTCAGAAGTAAAGTTTTCTGTGAGCCCTTCTGTCCACCTCCAAATTAAAAAAAAAACAAGCAAAAAAAGCCAGATCTCTTAGATTGTGTCATTTTCTGTTAGTAACAGTCATCTCCGTCCACACTGACGTGTTTAAGAACCTTTGTTATGTCAGAGATTCTTCTAAATGCAACGGAACTCAAATAGATTTCATGAAGAAAAATTCCAACTCTGGTTTCAGCAACAGAACACTCACCAGTGATATTTATCATCTGAACGTTCATTTGCCTAAATTGCCACCTCGGGACAGCCATCTCTGTGTGCTTCTGCACTGAAATATACCGGTTCTATCTCACCACAGGCTGCATGGGCTGCAGCCAATGTGGTAGAGGGCCAATTACATGTTGGATTAAGCTGAGGAATGACTGTGGTGATTGACTGCAGAAGACGACCTAAATCTGGATACAGAATTTACCAATGTGTCAAAGGGCACGCATGCATGTTTGTTATACAACGATAACCATTAAAAAAAACAATCATCAGAAAGGATTTTTTTTTTTCCCTTTCCTTTTTTTCACCCATTTAGTCACTGCAGAAGAGTCATTGCTTCTCGGAGTGTGTAAGTGAATGGTATCTGCATGTGTGACCCACTAACCTGTACCTGGGGGCATGTCTTCATCTTGTTCGGTGTCCACTGTGAAAGGCTTCATCTCTCTAAGCGTCATTTTATAAACATTAACATCCATACTGGACTGGGTATTAAATTAGAGCAGCGGAGATGATGAGAAGACCAACAGGTCTGGTCTCAGAACAGATGTCAGTTGCTCTTGTGTTCATTCATTACCCAGTTGTTACTCTGTACCTGCGTTAATCAGCCAGTATCAGTCCCACACAGACCAGTAGAGCAAACTGGCAGATTAGGATGTCCTGTCGGAAGAACAACAATATTTCTCTGCCTAGTTCTTGTTTCAAAAACTATACTTACAGCTGCTTTCACTGTGTCTTTAGCTTTCACACCAGGATTAGCTTCTTTCCCGGCAAAATTTTTTGCTTGGTAAATATTGCCAAACAGTGGCTGCTTCTTTTTTTACTAGTTAATAATTTTAACAAACAACTCTCCATCTATGTAACGTATATGTATGATGAGATACTATTTATATCTAATGACGTGCAGTTATCCTGGCTTATTTTTGGGGGCTTCCAGTATTAGTGACAGTTGTCTTTTCTACCTGACTTTAGTCATTTTATACTTTGCCAATGGGACATGCGTTCAGTATTTAATAAAACATTTCACCAAGATCTTATAAAGTGAAAAAAACAAACTAAACTGCAAGCCTTCCTCCTTCACTGAAACAACCACTTCCAGGTATATGGTTTCAGGATACACAGTATTATTTTTTGGGGTTTTAAACAGTGTGGCCCTGCTATGCCAGAGGCATCCTTGTAACTGGTTTTGAAAATGACTGCTCCTGTGTTTTGGTTTGGACCCACTGAATAATTTACTATGTAATTACATATTCTGCAAAAGCTTCTGTGTCCACTTAGGCTGAGTTTGGGATTCTCTGTTGTATCACAGTCACAACCAGAGCTTTGTCCAAATCAAATCTCAAAGCCGCTCTCTAATCAAATACGGCAAAGCTCATATTCAGAAGCAAAAATTTAGATCTACAGTTTGACACATACTTTTTGGCTACCAACACAATTAATAAATTGTGTTAACAGATACAGGCCTAATAGGAGTAACAGTAGAATAAAAGTTACATTTTGCCACAAAATTTTGTGCTAATTGCACAATTCATAGGAGGTCCCGCGTAATTGTATAAATGAATAAGTGTTCCTGAGCTTCAACTTTTGACAGCACTGTGTTGCCGCTCTGTTATGTTCTTTGTTTTGCAGCAGAATACTGGCTGTGGTTGTAAGCATAGAGATTTACACAAGATTCAGGACATTAACAGTTGCATATTTACCTAAAGCACAGTGCTGCCTCAGTTAAGAGGAGTTAGGAGGAGTTAAGAAGACTAAACTCAATGACCTGCTCATGCATCAATCAGTACAAGCTGTTTCTGTAATAATAAACTTATAATACAATACAAAATAGAGTGCTTTTAACTGTTTTTTTTAAATAAATAGAAAATTTAAAAAAGAAAATATATTTAAATTAGTCTTTTGTCCAAAGAGGAAATGTGACCCAAAGATTAGCAAAACAAGCTAACATTTTTCTTATGCAAGTGTTGATAAATTGATAACATAATGTAATTGCTACTGTCAGTTAGAAATGCCCACTAGTCAGCACATACTGTACCTAAGCTGCCCACCAAGCAGTAAGGTCAGGAACCGTGTGTGTGTTCAGTCATTTCTACAGCCTTGGACAATTTTAATTTATGGTTAAGAACTTCCAATGTTCATTCGAACTGACAAAAAGGAATGTTTTAAGTGGTTAAAAAATGCTTGAGCCAGAACTTGATGTATAAATTTTAAATATTTGCATACGTGACTTAAAAGTTTGTATCCTGTTTTCTGCTTTTAGAGACAAACAGAATATACTGAAGAGAAAAGAGCAAGCATTGTTGGGTTAATTGCTAAAGGTGGGTTAAATCAGAAAAGAATGAAAAATATGAGAAAGGCAAATACACCGAAGAACTGTAAAGCAAATCCAGCAAACCTTTTACCCATTGTTCACTCTTTTACCAAGTTGTGAAATACTCCTTTTTTTTAAAAAAAAATGAACCTCTGCCTTGGTAAATATCAGCATTAAAGAAAGCTGTAGAGTCCGTCCAGCTACAGTATTAACATTGTGTTTGCATAGTGAGAAGCATGTTGGCACTAGAGCGTGTCGTTGTATTCATGCTAACATTGGCCATAATGTGCTAATGTAGTACTTCACAGAGACGCTGGTTAATCTCTGGGTGTTTGATCGACTGATTATCCAGCATATTTTGGTAGACCTGAACATTCAGATCATTGCTAAAAGCCTAGAGGCCACAGTGTGACATTTAGAAGGATGAAAAAATCAATTGTGTCATACATTAGTTTTATCCATATGTTAAAGAATACAGTTGATCCTGATTAATGCCTTCAAAGCAAGTCTACACCTTTGGTGTTGTGTAGTTACAACCAATTGCTATTATCTTGCTCTTGGAGCTCTGAGAGTTGCACCTCTATGGACAACAGAAAAGAATCCAAAACAATGTGAAACAACAGCACCATCTCGTTCAACTTTCCTTATCATGGTCTGCCTTTGGTGTCGTGCTTGTAAAACCAGCCTTTGTTTTGTGGATGCTTTAGTGCTACATACATTAATAGCTCTATATAAAGCCTAACAGTTGTGTAAGGTGTGAAACTTGAAAGCCAGCTTATCTCCATCTGCGGAGTTTCCATCGCAGTGCCAAGATAAGCCATAGTACCGTCTCGTGTTACGAGATCATGCAGGTCTTGTCATGGTCACATTGCGGCGATTCGGTGTTAATGGAAACCCACAGGACGCTAATCACCACAGTTCACCGCACTGTTGACAATGCTTCTATAGCAACAGTGTCAACTGGAGTGAAACCAAACCCAGGCCGAATATCTGCTGCTGCTGAATGTAACGCTAATGTGCTGGTTCAATGCACATATGAAAGTAAAAGCTCAACTTTACTGTTTACAAAATGAACTTTTATATAGTTACGTGGCTTTCAAATGCTGATATCGTTCTGGCATTGTTAAAAGGGTCATTCAAATTTGACCAGCATCATGCCCCCCAAAAGTCAATATTTTTATTCGTGACTGTAGATAAAAGACTGCGGATCAGCCATGAAATTTTAGTGATTTTAGTCCTTGCAGTTTCTTTCACAAATTCCTGAAAACCAGAAAATCAAAAAACAACTCTGACTTAAGCATATTGGTCACATCCCCTACTTCTTCTTTGCTTGTGAAATTTATTGCTTTTACAGTACACTATTTAAATGACAGAGCCCAGACTGTAAACTGGATCAGTCCCGGAGCCGCACTGTCTGGTTTCAGCAGATACACACAACAACACCTTTTTCTCTGTCCTCGAAAATGGGACTGTTTGTGAGCCCACGAGTGTTTGTGTATCACATTTTTCTCCTGTGTATACTGACTCAAAAATAAGCAATAAGAATTAATATAAGCTGATCTTGGTGACTTTCCCTGTAAGGACAAATTGCACAAACAGAAAATTCCTCTGACTTTGAACCTGGAAACACTTACGCACCGATTTATCACAGGTTTATGTATTTAGAAGGCAACATGAAAAATGGCTGTTTGCGCATTTACGGACATTTTATGTATAACAAACACCCCGATGAGACTCCATCTCCTGAAGTGCAAAATGTTCAGATTCGGGACTGAACACTGGACTTAAGTAGCAGGCATGCTCACAGGACTCCTAAAATGTTTGGCTGATGGTGCATTTTTTAAATAATACCCACATCAAACAAATTTGACTGACAAATAACTTGTCAAGACTCTAAAAAACTCCTGATCCCCTCTGTATTGCTGGGGGTTTTGCTTTTTTTAACTCATAAATGCTTAACATGTTAGTCTCTATTGAAAAGGTAAACAAAATAGTGGCAACATGGACAAAAATGCTAACAGCTGTCACCATCGGTGATTCTTCACCCCCACTGATGTTTGCCTTGTAAAGAACAAAAGAAAGTTAATGAACTTGTGCCTGTGTCAAGCAGTTTAACAACGTGTGAACAAAAAAAGAAGAGTGATATGTATTTTCTGTATAAAGCTTTCAATGAAACATATTTTTCCTCTTTTTTGTATGTTTCTTGCTCCAGTCGTTGCCCAGCTGATTTCTAGTGAATGTGTCATTAATCTGTACTTCTTTGCTCTTTTAATCCATTTTGTTATTCTACTTGGGTTTAGTCCGGGAAGTTTAGACCTTTATCTTAGTTTGCATTGTGTGGGTTTTCCTTATTCCCGTCTGCAACACTGACTTCTGCTACTGCTTATTAATGTAATTACTAAAAGTCACTTTGAGCTTGTTGTACAGCTGTTGGATTCATTTGTGGCAACTGAAAAAGTCGGGGTTCTTTTCTGCTAATAAAGCAAAAGGAACCATTTCCATATACATAATTTGTTGCATGTGCAGGATAGCATGTGATAGCCCGGTTATGAATGAGAAGGACTGTATGTGAACGGAAGCTGGAGGACAAAGCCATATGGAAACCAAGCATCCTAGAAATATAAACAGTGGTTACAGAACCTCAACCTCATTCTCAGTGAACCCAGTTCATATCATCATGGCCCAGATGAACTTAGGAAAAGCAATTAGGTTGAGAACTATCCAAAAGATAATTAGAAATGTGTGCTTAGTTTTCTATAGAGTATAATTATCTGGTGAAAAGGCTACTGGTTTAGAGTCTATAAAATAGCAACACACTGTGCTATTAATGCCAAGATTTAAAATAAAAAAAAAACAAAAAAAAAAAACAGGTAATGTGATTTTTTTTTTTTTAATTTAAATTTAAAAAGAGATTACGTGTAATTGACTCTATTGAAGAGCTTGTTGTTGTTAACAGTGCCGTCTAGTGGTCAACTGCGGAATTGCAGTTAGCTCAAACGCCTTTTAACGCAATTTTAATTCGCAGGTCAAATGTGTGTGTGGAGTGCATCTGGGATTCAATTGAGTCCATTTATCAAAGCTGTATGGGCAACATACGCAGCTTTTTGACACTGAACTTTTATTTATAGGAGAAAAAAAATATGGCCTCAAAAGCTGCGGAGGTAGTGGTGGGAGTGGCGGTGGGGTGGATCTAACTGGGCTGATTTACAATGCCTGTGTACGTGCAGAGCCCACAGCAAAGCAGCCAGGCCTCTGTTTTGCCTACAGCCTATAAAATAATAGAACCCAGTTGTTGGCAAGCTGTTGCGTCAAATCACAGTGTCAACGTCCTTCCCTTCTGATTTTCTCACAGTTCAACTTGTGAGCGTTCCTCAAGCTGTGGTGACCAAATCTGAGCAGAATTTCACATTAGGGTATCATTTCTCCATGGGGACATAATGCAGCTCTCATCTGGGGAGAGATGGTAACTGTGTGTGTGTGTGTGTGTGTGTCGTGTGTGTCTCACACTCTCTCTGTGTGAGAGAGAGAGAGAGAAAGAGAAAGAGAGAGAGAAGAGACATGAGTGGAATTGCCCCCCGGCTCAATTTGTAATCCAAATGGGTCTAGTGGAAGCAACAGGTGACAACTTAACTGCATCAGAAAATCCTGTGAGTGTTTTCTTACAAAAGAAGAGTGGATAGTATAACATAACATAAGCACAGACACACACACACACACACACACTACAAAATTCAGCCCTCCTGACAAGGGCATTTGCCACAGAACCCTGCTTCTTCTGTCCGAGTGTGTCCGACTCAAACTATGACAATGGCATTCCTACGAGTCAAGCAGGTTTACCATTTTTTTTCCTCTTTCTTTTAATGGGAGAAGCAAAAGATGTTGGAAATGTTTTTTTTTCTTTTTTCTAGGACTCAGATCTAAACGCCAGATGTTTTCATATCCACAAGTCTGAAATTATTTTCTGTTCATGACATAAATTTACGTCACGATCCAACAAATTGTCAAAGTGATGGCCAGACGTGAACACAACTTGTTTTAAATGTTTTATCTGACGCTTGATATGAAAAATAAAAAATGAAAAGAATGCCAACAAGTGATAAAATAGTTGTTGTTTTGATTTTTTAACGATTAAAAAAATAGATAATTTGCTTTAAAATGTACTTAGATCAAGTTTTTGCAAAAGTAAATTGGATTGAATGTACCCAGAGGCGGGGGAGGGGGTCCACGTTTGGTGGTTCTTGATGAATAGTTTCGCCCAGCTACATCTGTCCCATTAGAACTGGTCCGTTTGGGCTTTTTCTCACCATAACCAGTGTGTTTAACCCCTTTAAAGGTCCGTGTCTGTCCTAAAACACCGGAATTACTGAATAATTATCACATCAAATCGTGCAACTGGAAAACAAACAAACAAACAAACAAAAAACGCAAATGAGTGATTTTGGCCACAGGCGGTGGAACTGGTCAAGGGAGATGTTTCCCGGATTGTACGTGTGACGTGTTGATGATCATTTCAGGGGTTTTATCTCATATTTCGACCCCGGCGGCTCCGCTCGCACGTTCTGAGCTCTGCTGGAACGTTATGACGAGGGCTGTTCTCTCGGCATCAGTTCAGCTCGCAGACGTTTCCTCCTCCTCCGCCACCACCACAAAAACCACCTCTTCCCCCCCCTGCTGCTTCTGCTGTTCCTCCTCCTCCTCCTCCTCCTCCTCCTCCTCCTTTTCCTCCTCCTGTTGCTGCTGCTGCTGCTGAAGGATCGAGGAAAAAAAAAAAAAAAAAAAGCAGCCTGGCCGCCTGCCAGGACGTGGAACAAGTGCGCCTCCCTTCCCTGCTGTTCGGCGGATTCCTAGTCAGGGGTTTGGCTGTTTTAAAAAGGCAAGGCTGCGCTCAAGTTGATCAGTCTGCTCAGAAAACTTGTGGTGGAGAAAGTACCGGAGTCCGAACTGAAGAGGAGACGCGTGTGCAGGGACCTGCGCCTGCATGTAGGACAATCTATCGGGGGAAACAGCACATTTGTTCTAAATTGCTGAGTAGGACTCATTTATGCGCAGCGCACGGCGCAAAACCTCTAATGTTATTTTTTTTTTAATAGATAGAAACACTCTTGGATGAGACTGTTGGCATTAGCTTTTAAAAATCGGATTATCCAACTGAGTCATTGTGCTCATTAGACCAGTCTACTTTTTCCCTCCTCTTTGCGTTTCAGGTCTATAAGTGAGCAGAAAACCGAGAATGTTTCTGAGTTTTTGCCTCTTGGTGACATTTATCTTGGGGCTGTCCGGGTGTTTGGGCTCCTACGTGCCGTGCGAGCCTTGTGACCAGAAGGCGCTCTCCATGTGTCCTCCGGTCCCGGTCGGCTGCCAGCTAATCAAAGAGCCGGGCTGCGGATGCTGCCTAACGTGCGCCCTGTCCGAGGGCCAGGCGTGCGGCGTTTACACAGGGACCTGCACCCAGGGCCTCCGATGCCTCCCGAGAAGCGGCGAAGAGAAGCCCCTGCACGCACTTCTCCACGGCAGGGGGGTGTGCACCAACGAGAAAGGATACAAACCTGCTCACCCACCCATAGGTAAGACGCGCACCGGTCGCATGACCGAATGCACGTATGCACGCACGGACGAGGGAGATTACAATGTGGCCCGTTTTAAAAAACGGAACGCTAGAGCAAAGGCGCGCTAAGATTTACTGCCAGGGTTGTGGAGAGCCTCCCTCCCAGCCAGTGGGGTATAATCATCATTGCACAGTCGAATTCGAGCAAGATTTGCTGGTAAATGAGATTTAAAAAAAAACCCCAAACCAATCGATATGTTGCTCTTCTTCCACCCCCTGTGCCTCCATTCGGGACTCATGTCTTTAGCGCATGAGCGCTCTCTGACAGATGGTTTGAGGTGCCATCTGATTAACTTTTATCCACCGCCTTGATTAAACTGGCTGCAGCAGCTTATGCCTCCTCTCTTCATCTCTCGGATCTCTGGGACAGAAATTCCCCAAAGCTTCCGTGCGTCCGGCAGGAGCGGCAGTGGTTTTATCGCGAATGATTCGACGCGTTAATGACGCGCGCTTGCTGGTCCGTGCGCTGCGGTCGGCGGCTCCCCGAATGCGCGCACGTTGCGTCTGATTTGACCTGGGATCGTGCGGGTGACTGGCTGTCAAAATGCGGTCCAGGAAAGAAGAAATGTTAGCCGACAAAATATCTCGGTAGTGGCTCTTGGAATATATATTTGCATGTTTAGGAGTGCGCATCGTGGTCTGGACGGCTTTGCCTCGTGGTGCGTGTGAGGCGACGTAAAGCCCAAGAACTCCTTAAGGGGGTTTGGTTGTCGAAAATGATCGTTGCTGCAACAAGTGTCCGTCAAACTCGTAATTTTCACACCATTTCACACGTTTCCTAAATGCTTTAAAAAAAATCTAGTGCGCTGTCAGTCAAAGAAGTTTCTGTTTTATTTTGACTTTAGGGTGCTAATTTATAGCCTTGAGAATACATTAAATCTGCACTGAAGGACACGTGCACAAACAAAAGACAAACGCTCAGCCCATTAAGGACTGAAGAATAATGAAAGGAGGCTTTTTTCTTCTCCTGTCATTCAAAAGTTTTATCAGCTTTTCAACAACTAGTTAAGTAGGTGGCAACCGCAGAGGTTTTGGCTACATGTCACATTTTGTAAAAAATAAGCCAACTCTGGGCTCTACCTTTCCTATAAATTATTCTCTCTCCCGATGTGGCTCTGCCGTGGATGTCGTTGTTCCAGGAATACCCGTTGGCCTTGTGTTTGGGAAATGACATGGGCTGACACCAGTCTGTGTGTGCCAGAGGGCTCACATGCATAGGTCCACTTGGGCGGGGCTGTGTGGGTGTCTGGGTGTGTATTGTGTGTGATAGTTGTGAGTGATGGCACCTCAGGCAGCTTGGAACACACACACATACACACACACACACACACACACACACACCCACTCTCTGGCTCACTTTGTTGGCCCACAGAGGTAATCGGAGCATCTTTTCCTGCCTCTGGCGGTGCATTCATTGCATGAACGCGCAGTCACAAGGCTGTGATTCAGCAGAACGCCCCTGGCCCTGTCCTTCCTCTCAAAGGCCCTTCTGTCAGACATCTCTATGCTTGGACACTGACAAGGTGAGCTTCTGGTTCCCTGTGGTGTGGGATCACAGCTGTCTTGTGTGCTACACCAGCTGAGTGAGGCAAACACAGAGAGGAGGAGCTCAAATGTTGATGACACTTGAGAGGCCATGAGTGCTGGCAGCCTACTAAATATTGACTGGGCCAGCCAAACAATAGCTGGGAGAAGAATCTTTGCTATCCAGCAGCCCCCACCCCTGCATTTGCTCAAAGAAAAAGAATCCTGGCCGTCACTTTGTGTCTAGGTTCGTGTCCCAGTGGTGCATTAATTCACGTTTTGCTCCCGCTCTGTGATCCCTGGAGCTGTTTGGATTGTAAGGCGCAGGAGGTGGTATGTGCACTGGGGGCACTCAGACTTTGTTAGCCCCCCCGTGAGTGAATCAGACCCCGGAAAGCTTGCCAACAGATATGACTTCATAGCAGCAGGCGCCTCGTCCTTCAAGCTTCTGAAAGGGCCTTATGTTTTAACAGATTGCTCTTTGCCAAGAAACAAAAGATGATTAGGGAGTGGTTCCAAATCCAGAATACCAAACACACACACACACACACACACACACACACACACACACAGAAATACTTTGCTGCCTAATAGCATATCAACGAGAAACCTACTGCCTTTAGTGTAGTATGTATGATTTTTTTTAAAATACATTTGAATTTGTTTTGAACTGATTGCAAGTAGATGACAAAATCATTTGTAGAATTCTACATGAATCTGTTGTATTCCACAGCATCTCACATGCAACTGGCTGTTGGCTTAAAACAGGCAAACCAAACCTAGTGGTGAAGACATGATTCTCTCTGACTTTACACTCATGCTAATGACAACCAGCCTCAGCCACTGTGCTCCGTCCAGTGGACGTCATGTGCTCACACAGACACGCCAAGTTAGATATAGTTATGGTGATTACGATGTGGTCCCAGCTGACTGACAGCTTAATGATGGGCTCGTGCGAAAGAAACAACAGTGTTCGGCTTTCCATCCATCACACCTTCGACATCTGAAAGGTTGCAGAAAAGGCTCAGCAAGCTGTTCCTAATCGGCTGCAGCGGCTGAAGGAAATGTCCAAATTGCCTCACAGGCAATGAACTTGTAGAGAATAGAGTCTGGACATCAATACTGCGGTCGTCTAGTTTGGAAAAACACTGGAGCTGTTGCTGGAGGAGACAATGTTTTTAAAACAATTCGCCTGTCTATGCAAATAGTGCAGGAACGCAACCAAAACCAATGTGTTTGCAAAAGGTGAGCAGGCCAACAGATAAAGCTTTTAGGGAATGTTCTTCAGGGTTTGACAGATATGCCATCTCCGCAAGACACCTAGGATGTGAGATGTCCTTATCTTCGGCACGCTTCCTTAAAAATACTTTATAATTGCCTGTTGTTTGGTGCATTACCATACCTAACATCACATCACACTGAAAACAGCCACAGCATTTACTCCAAATTAATTTTGAAGCAAGATCCCGTGATGTTTCTTTTGCATGCCTCTCGGGGTTCAGCTTGGTTAAGCACAGCCAGCAGACGCTCACCAAAATAGCTGTTTCTGCCACTCGAAAGTTTGAGAAGATCGTCACACCCAGTAATTGTACTGTGGTGATGGTGAGCCAAAAAGAGGTTTAGTCCGACCGTGTGGCTTGTTGAAAACCCAAACCTAGATGTGGGATTTGACCTCAGACCAAAATTAGGAATGTGCAGCTGAGGCCTGCGCCTCACTTATGATGCTGCACTTTTCACGTGAACACTTGCAAAATGCAGTGAGTCCTGATTTTGTAAACTGTAAACAGGTCAGAATGTTTGCTTACCTACATCATCATTTCCCACATGGGAAGATTTTGCATCCTTTTGCAAGTCGTGTTTTTGCAATTTATAATCCTTGAATTGTTCTTGCGGCTATTTATACCGTGCATTCAGAAAAGCAGGAAACTTTTTGATTGCATTGAACATATTCTGTGTGTACAATACCATGGGAAGAGGCATTTCCTCCATTTTCACAAGCTGATGCAGACCACAAACAGAGTCGCACAACAGCAATACCACAGAAACAACAGGATATCAGGGCCAAAACACATTTTTTTACTTTTGAGGGTCGACATAACTAAATCTTACATGGAATGTTTTAATATTTGAGTTTTTCTTCTAACAAACTTGGAATTAGACCTCTTTGGGTCACCAGTCGCTGTGCATTCTCATATGTAGAGTGCACTTTAGCTCATGTAATAGAGCTGCACAAAGAACTTGGCCATGCACACAGCCGTGGTTTATTGGCCATGGTTTAATCCAGCTACAACTTTCTTTATAAACAAAGTCTTGGTTTCTTTAACTAATCCAGTTCTATTCAGTCGCACATTACAATGGTTATTTTTCCTTTCAAATGGTCAAAAGTTGAAGACAATGCTGGCAAAAACATATTTTGGTTGTTTCACTGTTGACACACAGATTTCCTGGAATGGAATGGAATTGTCCACTGCTTTATTCTTAGATGCTAAGTTTTACTTGAAAACATGATACCTTTTACCATCGTTCATTTAATAATGTAGATATCAGTGCCTTGTGCCAGTTTAGTCACACATCAAATACTCATTGACAGAGTTAAAGCACCTGAAGACTGAGTGTTCCTTACCTTTACTTGCTTACCTTTGTTCCCACCTCTGTGGGGTTATCGGGCCTGGCCACGCTTTTAAATATTAATCTGAGGTCAGGGGATGGTTTACTAACTGGTCCTTTACATGATTCGTCCCCAGAGGTTTTCCAGACATTGTCTCATCATCTAATTAAATTTATCCGTGACTCTTTTACATCTGATAAAGATGTGATTTCAGATGCAAGGCAAAGAGTGAATTAATCCAAGACCTAACAGGTGAGGCTCACTGCTAGTATACGACATTAACGAAAGGTGAGAGAACGTATTGTCCCAGTGTTTTATGAGCTTTCAAATGAGGGGAAAAATCATAAGAGGGGGTAGCATGTCTTTTCTACTTAAGGTGTTACTTGTAACAAACAGCGGATATTCACAATGCATAATTGTGTGCAGATGTTAATTTTTAAACAGAGGCATATCAGGTGCACCTCCTTGGGCTCGTCCTAATGAAATCTTTAGCTGGTGCAGACAGAGATAGCAGCGGAGCTTTTGGCTCGCCTGAATTGAAGAGCCGCACATGACTCAGCTCTGCTGGCTCTCCTCCAGGATCTTGGCTGAGTTTCAGAAGTTAAAAACAGACCCTCTAAGCCTCCTTTACAATCTGGATACCCTGAGCATGGAAAAACTTAGTTTTTTTTTGTGGTCTCACTGAAGAGCCTGCTTCAAAAAAGACAAATTTGGTGATTTTGTGTCTGGAAGAGAAAAAGGGCCAGAACCATTGTCTTTGGAGGAGCTGTATCATTTAGATGTATAGCAAACACAAAAACTCTGAAATCCTCTTCGTAGGACTATCAGTTACATTATATACAATGTGTTGTG
>CAAE01014570.1:173066-184784 GCA_000180735.1 Tetraodon nigroviridis
ACAGTTGTACCCTAGCAACAGCAGGATGGTAGCTGCTGAAGTTTCAGCCGTCGGTTTCAACGCCAACACACTAAACACTGGACTTCACGCATCCGGAGGCTGATCAGAGACTGGCTGTGTCACCCCAACTCCATTCAGAAATGCTGAAACCAATTTCACGTCAAGCAGCGCTCCAGCCTGCACGTCGTGTACTGGGAGATGAACTTAGGAGGGTCACAGAAATGAAACATCACTTACATTACCAGAAACATTACTGTCATTTCAGACTGATTAACCTTTTTGATGGGCAGCAACTTCAGCTGCCTTCTGGGCTCCAGAGGATAGAAAAAAAAAAAGTTAATGGAGCTTTAATAGCCCATATTGTTAGCAGTAATTGCAGAAATGCTCCTGAAAAAAAAAAAAAACAACAACCAAAAAACCAAAAATCTGTGAGAGCAATCTGAAAACAATTTAGCATTAAAAAAAAAAAAAGGGAAATGACATTAACACAACCGGAACATAAAGACCAAAATATGTTAAGTAACAATATCAAGTACTTATTTAATTACATGAAAGGAAACTATACCATATTTTATAACCTTCTGCAATAACTTCTACTTTCATACATATCTAGTTAAATAGCAGTTTAATATAAACATTATGCTAGGAACCAAAAATTCCCAGAAGTCGGTGATTGAACAGAAATTATTTTTCAAAATAGGGTAAAAGGAAAAAAATTGTAATAATAGCGTCAGAGCTCAGTATTTGGGTGGGTGGTCTCAACTACCTTGGCGGTAAAATGTGACGAATTGTGGCAATTTTTTTAAGTGGTAAAAAAAAAGAAAAGCTTTTCATCTAGTGTGTTTTAACGTTGGGACAGAGGGGCAATGGCTCACCTTTTATTATCTGAAATAACAAGCACAGTTGGACTTTTTGTCTTGTGTAAATAGTGAAGGTGAGACGTGCCAAGTAAAGCCCCACCAGCGCTTCCTCTGAGGCTGCGGCCTCACACACTCAGACGCAGCAGTTCCTGTCATACCACCAGCATGTGGATGCGTTCAACAGCCTTTATATTCTTTTTCAAAATGTGAAAACCTTTGCTGGACCAAAATGTGTTTGACTGAATATTCATGATGAAATTATTCAGGAATTCAATCACAATGATATCACTATTTTGTCTAGACCACAGTCACGAATGAATTCATTCAATGAAAGTCTTTTACAGACCTGTCATTGTAAAAAGTATAAAAAACATAAAACTATCCAAAATATATGTTTTAAAAGCTCTGTTTTTCAGCTATTTATTACATCTGACCAAAGAAGTGGACCATCCCTCTTCTCAATGAATAAAAAAAAAAACAATTTAGCAAAAATAAAGTAATTTTCTTTTCATTTAAAGATTTATAATGCCCTTCAGATGATTAATTATTTTAGTGCAATTCTTCCACATCTGCAATAATTCTGGCAAAATGTTAGTATAAATAATCCTTGTGCAAGTGCCTGAACATTATAATGAGATAAATATCCTCACATGTGCCATGTCTGTGCTATATATTCTAGTTGTAATATTTTTTACCTTCCCAGCAATTACATTCACCAACATTCTGAGCTCATTAATCTAAAGTGCAACAAAGAAAAGTGCCTCTGCCTCTAGCCCCTTAAACAGTTAAAATCACCTATCAATCAGTTTTTAGAAAGAACTTGGGGAATTGTTTGCTTTCTGTCAATGTTTCTAGTTTTGATTATGATTTCTGTATGTTCTTCCTCTCCTAACCTCTTTTTTCCATGTAGAACCCAACAGCCTGAACTCTAAGTCTTACATTTTTACACTGGATTGCCTTGTCCGCAATATGTACACAACAGAGACGACAAACTAAAGGCTGCGGAGCAATATTTACAGAGCGAAGGTCAGTTTACCCTGAGACAAAATTCTTGCATGGCTCACCACGTGGCTCACGGTGAAAGAAGGAAAAAAATGTGATTGTTCTGGTCAACGTGCATTAATTATATTGACCTACTGACCAAGAGGTATATGAATAATATACTTTAAATATCCTAATGTGCTTCCATCTTATGTAAGCGCCGCCTAAACACTGTGTTGTCTTAATTATTAGATGAGCAGGCACCTCATCAGCTTTTAATTGTCATATTATAGAAACCACTTATTTAGTTTTGTTTAATCTTAATCATGACCGCAATTGAAAATGAACCATTTGCCTCTAAAGTGTCAGGAAAAAAACAAAACAAAACCAAAGAAACAAAACAAACAAACAACAAAAAAAACCCACCCATTATTGTAAAACAAAGGTCACAGGGCTGTTAAAGAAAAAAAAAAATTAAAAAAAATTAAAAAAAAAAATATATATATGTATATATATATATATAGTTTATATTTATATATGTATATATCCCATACTGATGCATACATGTCTAAATTATGATGTTCTTTTGTGGCATTTATTTTTTTGGGTTGTATAGAAAAATAATTTCAACTATAGATAGGTGTTTATCAAAATAAAAAATAAAATAGTGAAATCTGTTTAAAAAAAAAAAGTCCCTGGGAGAGACAACAATGAGCCAGTTGAAGAGGATGCTAACGAAGGAATGAGATTTATCAAAAAAAAAAGGTGAAAATAAACGTTCAAACCTTTTTCCCAATTGATACATCAACTGTTGTTCCATGTGAAGAATTTCAAAGTTTATGAAAAGGTATGAAGGTCGTTTTGGCAGTTTAAGTCTCATAATATGCCCAGTTATGGGAGATGGTACAGTCCAAAATTACACCATGACTGGACATTGTTTGCTTCATCTCTGTACTTTATTCCTACACAAACGTGTTAATATAGTATGAGAAGAGGAATGAAAGATGAAAGAACACATGACTTCTGTTCACTTCTGGACACGTTAATCTACACAATGCTATTGTTTATTAGAGCATATTAAATATCAGAGCAGTTTAGCCTGGGAGTCTAAACAACACTGAGAATCTGGTCACAAGATAAGATACAGTAGAAAAATAAGGTCAATACTGTATACAAGGTCACAAGAATAAAGTCAGTCCAGGAATATTAATCACCTAAGAGTGTAATAACACCTTGCAGGGGGTTGACCCCAGTAGGAGAAAATTTTGCATTAGACTACGCTTTTGACCAGCGATCGTTGCTAAAGGTTTGTACAGAAATGAAAAAAAAAAAAAAAGTAGTGTTAAACTCCCACTTTAATAAGTAATGGCAAATAAATGAGAATGGCTGCTAAGTACAGTGGAAGGCAGTGGAAACCAGGGCTTTGGGTCAAAAAAGTATATGTCACTCTTGTTTAAAAACTAGCAATCATCATTGCACCTATTCCCAGAACCTGCAAAGTCATTAAAGGGATTAAAAAGGTCTTTTTCTTCTACATTTGCAACATTTTAGTCAAGTAAGGACATCTTTAGGGAGTTCCACACAACCCACCAGCAGCAGCACAGTTCTGATGCTAAAGTGCTTTTGGGATAAAGAAGGTAAAGTGAATATCAGGCTATAAGGTATTTTCAACATTTCTTACAGGAGAAGCTCACTTTGCTGTGTCCCCACTACCGAACTGGTTTTTCAAGTCTTGCTCGAGAAGTCAAATCCCGTTTTCAACCCTTTCAAAATAAAATGTGCCATGTTGGTTGCAAAGAAAAATCTATTTTCCTATCAAGTCTACAACCTGCAAGTGGAGTTTATGTAAAATTATTTGAAATCTGTGCAGCTAAAGAATCCATTATATTTTGAAAGGGTGTTATCAAACCTAAAAACTGGAAATCAACTTAGCCAAATTCAAACCAGCATGTGGATCTCGTTGTATTCATCTCGTCCATCTTCGTCAAAGTTTGGAGAGTCCTCGTCACAGTCCAGCTGTGAAAACACAAATTAAACTTCATCAGTGCCCCAGTGGCCTAATGGATAAGGCACTGGCCTCCTAAGCCAGGGATTGTGGGTTCGAGTCCCATCTGGGGTGTGTGTAGGCTTTTGTCTGGAGGAGACAATAGAAAGAATGACCACGTGTGTTTTTGCAAGGTAACAACCCCCGAATCCTCACAGCCCACTTTGAATTTACTCACACTGACACCTCCCCCTCAGTGCATGTGTTCATTATCTAGTTACAATGTGTGTGATAAGCTAACATAATAGTTGATTCCCCTTTGTGAGATAAAAAAATCAGCCTTTACTTAAAAGCGACTGAGGCTTTCTCGAGAGGCAGACTAGACCCTTGACCAGTGGTCAGCTCATTACAGGGCTAACATAGACAGACACGCCAAGAGTCACTAATTCACATATATAAATGAATATCTTTGGACTGTGGGGGGACCGGAATACCTGGAGAGAACCCCCATACCCCCATTAAATCCCCCTGGGCTCCAGAGGGGATTTAAACCTGGGATCTTCTTGCTGTATAGACACAGTGTGAACCAATTCACCACCGTGCTGTCCCACAACCATCTCCCATTGTAAATGAATACATTATACTGAAAGAAATCACATTTATTAAGGATTAGGTTAGAAAACTGAGGGTTCTGATATCATGGTGGTCCAATCAAGGTAATCACCCACAGGCAATTCTGAGTCAATCCTCTCATGCAGTGGGTTCCTGACACCTTTGGATGAATGCCGTATGGCCGGTGGTGAAGTGACGACCAAAATTGTGTATTTAAGCCCCTGAAAAGGGTGAAAAGATTTTTTTTTTGCTAAAATGCAAGGCTTTAATCTGACAGCGATGACATGCATGAAATTGAGGCATCTAACCAAGAAAACACAAAGCCTCCGCTCCAGGCAGGAAGAACGGTGAAAATTTTCCTGGGTCAAGAGTACAGAGCAAAGAGAAATATTTGCTCTTTGGTTAAACACTTTTGGACAGAACGTCGTCCAAAAGAAAAATACAAAGATGACAATTTGCGGGCGATTTCAATTATTTATTTTACAAAATGTCCGTGTGTGATACATGTGAAAACAGGCCAATGCCTTTCTGATGTTGTGTTTTCTGTGTATGAGAATGCCCATGTAAAATGAGTACCGTATTTTGATACGTATCTCAAGGCGGTCTGGGATCAGGTTCTGGTGGCACGAGATCACTTTTGGAATGACAAGGCTGTGTAACCTACCGCCTGCAGCTCTCGTTCCTCGAAAATCCTGGACAGGATGAGGCGGCGCAGCGGCCACGGTCATGATGAGGATGAAGGGGAACGCCAGGGATGCTGTGGTGGACTTGACGACCCAAAGCGCAACAATACACCCCAGCTGCGCCAGGGTAAACATATTCATCCGCCATGTCTTTACCTAAAGCAGCAGATCCAAGGAGGTGTACAGGGGAAGAAAACCAGAAGATGCCGAATCGCAACGTATTCACACCACCGGAGATGTTTTTGGCTCCATTATATAGAAAGTTGCAATAAAAAAAAAGGAAATGTGCCAAGACTTTCTTTTTAGACGGAGAAAAAGGTACACACAGTACGGCTGCTGTTGTTAGCGTGAGGGAAAAAGCATCGACTATGACCACAAATCTGCTCGTCTAGAAAGAAACCATGCATGTTACCTTGGTGACATAAATGCGGTCGGGGTGATGCTTGGCAGGCGTGACCATCAATGTGATGCGTTCGTACAGTTGAATGCCGGTCAGTGAAGTGACCCCCATGTAGAGGAATATGCCAAAAAGCACAGCCAGAGGGATGAGACGGAGCACTCTGGTCATCACTACTGACATACCTGATGGCCAAAACGAGAAGAGCTTGTTTTTATTGGTTCTATACAACGGTGTCTCTACTGAAGAACGCTCCCTGCCCCAACCAACTTAATATCCCACAGTGCCTGCCATCCCTCTCTTTTGTCCTTACCAACAAGCACAGCCACTAGAAGCCCAGTCAGCCTCTGTTCCTTCACCTCCTGGATTTTGAGCTTCTCTCCAGGAGCAGTGGCTTTGCTCATGACGGTGAGGGCGTTCACGTGGGTGACGGAGCGTACGGTGGCAGCGGTGAGCCACGGCAGGCCAAAGAGAGGACAGATGGCCCCCAGGATGACAATGAGCAGGAGGTCCAGATGAAATCCTGAACCCTTAACCAATCGGCGCTCCTTCTTACTCACTATCAACCTGGCGGAGAGGGAAAGTGGTGTATAAAGTTTCTGCATAGAGCAACTGTGGCAGATACTGAGACTGTACATACGATGTAATCTGGGTTTCCATAAAAATTAAAATAAAAACTAGAAGGGCAGGTACGACAGATGCTCCCATCATCCATGTGGGAAACGGCTGCTTGTCACCAAAAGGACTGATGAACCAGTTTCTCTTGTCAGGAGAGGTGACAGAAAAACCTGCTGGCACATTAAGTTTCTGTAAAAACAAGGAAAAAAAATATACAGCAATTTTAATTGGAAGTAAAATGAACATACTTTTAGTACTTCAAGGAAAACTTTGATTCAGTGTGAGATTCCAGAGTTAGTCTATTACATGTTAAGAAGCTGTAATCACAAAGATCTACTTAATAAACAGAAAATTGCCTATTTATCTGCCACTGATGGTAAAAAGAATAAGACAATCATGGATCCAACAGCTTGCTCAGTTACCTGGTGTTACCAACGTTTTGATGTGAAGTCAGAGGAAGTTACCTGTGTGTAGGTGTCAGGAACGCTGTAATCAATCATGACGAAAACTAAAATTGAGATGGGGATGCCAAAGTCACCAATAATTCTTCTCGCCTGGGAACATTAAGAAGTTCTGAAGTTAACATTCACTAAAACTGCCATATTAAAAGTAACAATGTTAAAATAAGTATTATTTTTTCACATATATTTAAATGTTGGAAAGGTTTAATAAAGCTTTAAGAAGTGGTACCTTGCCACCTAAAAAGCGACTGTTTCTTAATTTCCTGAGGAAAAAAGCAAGAAAGAAGGTGCCAATCATAAGGACCAGAGACAGAAGAGCAGTGTTTGGCTGGTTGAGTAGGGCTAGGTGGTCATCGTGAAATCCATAAGCCATGGTGGTGTCATTAGGATAAACTGACATCAGTGGATGCTCCTTGAAAACCTGTAAAAACAAAACCATATAATTTTTTTTTCCTCTAGTTACAGAAAAAAATCGAATATAACAATCTCAATCTCAGCAGAGTTATACTGACATTGTCTTTAAATAATTTATGTTCAATTGACACAAAACCCACAATAAAAAGTGTGTTTATGTTTGGAAGGTCTTTTTGATTTTCACAGTGACTTCCCCCCATGGGGACAGAGCGCTGCTGTTTTCTGGGTGTTTCGTGCTTAGAAAGTGTTTGAGGGCTGGACTTTGTATTGCACTTCAAGGTCACACACTCTGAATTTACTCTGCCTTCATGTAAAACAGCTGTAAACTGTCCCTCAGTGGATCCTTGTTCATACACGCAAGATGTTCACGACACACATGTCAGCAACGCCACCAAGCAAAGACTATCCATTACAAAGTAAACACCTCTGGCTGTGGTGTGTTCTCATTGTCTGGAATCTACTAAGCTTTGTGTGGTGTGAGTCTTTACCTTGATGAGCTTGGAAAAGGTCTCATAGATGAAGATCAAGGAGATGAGGAAAGCAAAAATCTCCTGTGTGAATGGCGAGATGTAGCGTACAAGGAAGCTGCCCTCTGCAGCCACAATTACAAGGACAATAAAGATGAGCCAGAATCCGATCCACACCCGGCCGGTCAGGTACTCATAGTTGTAGGCCTGACAGAACTAATGACAAAAGACAGAATAGCAGAAATGAACATGAATTTCTGGATTTTTGGCAGCATCATTTCAGGTCGATTACCTTAAAGTAGGCCTCTTCAAACACCAATAAAGGTCCTGAAAACCCTATGATGAGGAGCGGCTGACCGGCAAGCAGCGAGAATATAACTCCAAGAGTCGCAGTTGACACAATGAGCTCAGTCACTCCCATCATGCCCTCTGTTTTTTCTCCTTCACAGTGAAAAAGCACATTTTCAGAACACAGTTTTCACAACAAACAGGCCAAAATGTCTCGTTTTTGTGCTGTAGCCTGAATTTACCCAACAAGCCTCCAAACGTAATAGTTGGCGAGAGTGCAGCAAAATAGATGAAGATAACGGCAGCGATGCATTGTGTGTCCAGAGCATCTTTTAAATCACTGACGTAGTGTGGGTAGCGTCGCCGGATGTCGTGGATCAGACCTCCGAAAATGATGCCCGAACGCTTGAGCGGATCCACCTCCTCGTCACCCTCTTCCTCCTCCTCACATGGACTTATCTCTAAAATGTGTTTACAGGCTCCGTAAGTTAATAGAAATTAGTCGCTATTATTTAATAAAAATACAAAATATAGCCTAAAAACAGGTTAAAACTTTGTGTGAATTTGACAGACAACCTTTGTTGTTCTGCTCCATTCCAGTGAAAGAGTGGTTCTTCTTGAGCTCCCGCTCCTTCCTTTTGCGTAGCATCTGCTTTTGGAATTCGACCACTGTCTTCAGGAGGTCTTTGCCCTCTATGTCAGAGGGTGGAATGACGATGCTGTAGTCCAGAAATTCATTGATACCGTTCAGGAGATCCTGTCTGTTGTCAGCAAAGTAGGCCACCTCATGGAAACTCTGCAGCATCATGCGTTTGAAAAGTTAGGCCATTTCAGAAACAAAGCTTCTTCCTATGTTTGTGAGTCAATATTTATCCAAGAAATCCGACTTTTTCTTCTCTGGAAATCTACCTTGTCAGACATGAGAGTGGAGAAAGATCGTCCAATCTCATGGTAGTCGACATTGGACTGACTGGGACCCAGCAGGACAAAAAGAAAACGAACAGGAACTGGGACCTCGAGCACCGATTCTAGAAGGACCGCTTCGTTTAGCCTGACAAAGGCCATGGCTGGCTGCTGAAGGAACTCCACACAGCCTAACGGGAAATGGCAAAAAAATAAGTCTAGACCTGTGAGACAACAACAGTCCTTGTTTTCTTCTGTCACTGCACTTGACATCGGGTTGAGGTTAACGTTAGCATGACAAGCTACAGTAAAAACACAGGTAGGTACCATTAGCGTTGGGTGTGACATCAAACAAAAACAGACAAAAAGTCTTAAATCATCAAAGGGACCCTGTTCAGAGCTTACCAACTAAAACAATAACAGCCTCGGCATCTTTGGGAATCTTGGCAAGGAGTTTCATGGAT
The DNA here is from genome assembly GCA_000180735.1 of Tetraodon nigroviridis. Lineage (NCBI taxonomy): Eukaryota > Metazoa > Chordata > Actinopteri > Tetraodontiformes > Tetraodontidae > Tetraodon > Tetraodon nigroviridis. Next base: position 182,199 of record CAAE01014570.1, read on the forward strand.
CTGGCTGCAGCTGGGTGACCCTCAGGAGGCAGAGGGTGGAGCGATTTCTTGGAAAGACAACAGAACAAAGAAAAAATAATATTACCATGTTGCAATACAAGAACATACTGGTACATATGGGGACCAGTAATGTAACCACATTACGGAAACGGCATGTGAACAAAATCAAAATGTCACAGTTGGATAAAAAGCACTTTAACGTTAAAAAAACTGTTTGAATTGTTTTCTTGAAATGATTCAACACTTAAAAAGCCACAGGGAACACTGAGATTTCAGAGTTAATACATCAAGAAGCTTTAACTAAAAGCACCTGTCAGAGGAATAAAGGCATAATCCAGCACATGTGGTGAAGTGAACCTTACTTTCTTGAACTTCCACAACTACCTGCAAGACTTCTTACATTATTTGAAGAATGTTTTCAACTGATATACGGGCCTCACATCAGGAATTTGCTGTAATTTAACACTCACTGCTGGTTCTAAAAGCATCATGCAAACCATAAATGAGAACGAGTCAGCCAAGAATTGCTTTTATCTCCGTACGTTTTAATAGCTGACTTCAATTACCCACATGGATTCGTGTCTAATCTGAATAATCACTAATCTTTGGCTTGGGTAAATTGTATTTATTTAAGTTTGCTGACACAATTTTAAAAATAAAAGGCTTAGAATCACCACATTCTTCCTTATCTGTCAGCAGTTTGTCACACTGGTGCAAAAAATAGAGGAAAACAGCACAAATCAATCTGATACATGAGCATCTTGTAACTGTGGAGACTTACAAACAGGCTGACAAACACATCTTGTTTGGGGTCATAGACAGGTCCTTTCCCATCACTGTGTCTCATCGTGCTCCTCGGTTACCAGCGGCAGATTGGTGTCTTGAACGTGATTGTGATTGAAGCTACCATGCAAACTGGTGGAGGACTGGAGGCGGTGAAAGCGATGTTTCAGGTCACTCGGATGGCTGTGAAAAGGACCAAAACAGGAAGACATAAGTCTGCATCCAGCTGCTTTGCTGGACCATTTTGCTCCACTTTTGCCTCTTCATCTGGTAGAAAACAAAGCAACTGTCTGTCCGTGGCATAACAAGGTATTTGCATTAAAATGGCACATGTTTAGTTATTAGATGCTTTGTTATATTTGATATTTGTCTTAGAACAAAAAGTGCAATCTGTAAAAGCACAAATCCGACGGCCAACTTTGGAAACACCCCTTTATTACATCAGGTCTGCAATGACATCAGATCAAATATTGGACTCCAGAGGTCCAACCGCCGCCATCAAATCTGTCACAGCACTGCAGGATGAATTGAATTAGGTGTGACACTGTAGTGAACGGTTCAGTGTTCAGAGTCAAGAAGTCTGAACATGTGATAAGCTAAGCTTATAAGTTTATAAACCCACCTGGCTTTTTGACTTCTTTAGGATCCTAAAGGATTATGACTGCAAGCAGAATCTTACAGTAAAACTATCTTTTCAGGCTTATTATATAACCCCCCCCCCCACCCCCCCACCTATCTATAAAAATCTATAGCTTTCTCTGTTTAGTACTTTACTTAATTTCATTTCATTGACCGGTCATGTCAGTTCAGCTCATCAGGCATGCATGTACAAGTGCCATTCAATCATCAGGGGATAGATTGAACAGTGTTAAAAAGAAAAGAACACTACATCAAAAAGGTTTACAGCATGTGCAATGAGATGTGAACGTGTCTGTTGTCTTACGAGCCCAACGTTGAGACAGCTGGCGTTGTTGAGGTTTTCTGGTAGACAACTTGTGGTTTCCCATTGTAACCACTCCCTCCTTAAATCAAGTGACCTAAACTTCCTCTGGTTTAACGATATCGCACCCAATAATTTTTACTAACACCACTGATCTTGATGCCAACAGTGACTGTTTGGGTTTAGGGTTGTCGCACAGAAACCGCAGAACACCAAAATACTCTTTCTTACTTGAACTACAAAAAAACCCAAAAAAACCTCTTTCAACTTTTTTTATGTGGTGTTTGAGATGTCAAAAAAGATTTACATTAAGGATTTTTTTGGGATTACATTATAACAAGTGCACATTTTTACAGTCAAACACAGTGGTCAAAGCAATACTTGCAGCTCTGAACCCAATGGAAACGACCAACATGCTGAACGCCACACATTTTCTCCATTGATCATTCATATACTTTGTCAAACACCATCTGTTTCCCTTAAATTATTTGAAAGCATCAAAGATTGTGCAACAAGTTGAGCCCAGTCCTGTTAGAGTCTCAGAGGCAAGGAAGGACAAACAAAACAATTTTTGTTTAAGGACAGAGGAGTCTTTTCGCACCAACGGCCAGCCAATGGTCTTGGTGGGAGACCTGTAACCAATTCGGGTTGGCCAGTGCAATTCCAGTTCCCCGTCAGTCCCCCATCATTAGTGGTTTTTTTCTTCACCCAACATGCTAAAATGGCGTCACAGTAGAAAGCGTGCTTTGATAGGCTAGTTAGCATTGGCAAGCATAAAAGTAAATCTTTTACAGTGATGATATTGGCGATATACTGCTTTTTTAGTCACTAAGTGATGATCTGTTTAAGATCAATGTTAAACT
>CAAE01014570.1:185658-206657 GCA_000180735.1 Tetraodon nigroviridis
TCGTTCAGCTCCACAAACAGCTGAGGAAGAAAATACACACAAATCACTCTGAAGATTTATGGAGATTAGGAGTAAAAGTGGAGGTGGTTTTTTTGGTCGATTGTGAGCTCTTCGTTTCTGCAGTTACAATTTTGTTAACATGCTAAATGATCGAGAAAAGGTTTACATATACTGTACCGGGGGTGTGTGTTTGTGTGTGTGTGTGTGTGTGTGTGTGTGTGTGTGTGTGTGTGTGTGTGTGTGCGCACGTTGCAAACCTCATGGGTTTTCTTATCTGCTGCTCTCTTCTTTTTCTTCAGGCTGCTCAGAGGTGTGGAGCTATTGCTGGCCCTGCTTATCTGACATCGTGATGATCTTCTTTACCAGATGGGCGTCTCACCCCAGGGTTGTCCTCAAACCTGTGACCTACCAAAAACAAGTCACAGCCTAAAGGTCATCTTAGTTCCTTTAATTGGAATCACACAAACCACTAAGATCTTCGAACTTCTGCCAAGAAAAACTGGAACAAAATGTGCGTACGAGTTTTAGATTCTGAGAAAAGATCTGAAACCAGAGAGAAACGATTCCATATTGGTGGCTGGGAATTCAAATCCAGGCCAGCATAAACTGTTAAAATCGGCCCCGATCAAAACCCAAATCATTTTCAATTTCAGTAAGCCACACACAGATAACGAGCAGCTCACTGTGGAGAGCGCTCTTCCACAACCTTGAACACGATAAAAGGGAATAACACAATTGTGAAAACACATGTTTAGAGAGTGATAATGGGTTATGATCCAGAGGCTGCATTTCTGTGTAAGGAAATGTTTCAAAATGTATAAAAAAAATCTGGTAATGCCTAATTTGGATGATTAAAGGAGAATCTGAGAGAACAGGTGTTTTTACAGTATCTTATGGTTTAAGGGAATATCCTGTCTGTGCAAAGGGGTTTCATACTTTATCTGAGTCTTAGTACCACATAATGAACATCTACACGCATGAATAAAAACCTACTGAGGCATTTTTTTTTTTGCTTCTCCCTTGTCAAAACCAATGTAGCACAGACCATCCTGAAACATTTTCCCATTCATGCATTCAGATCTAAGACCAGATTTAAAAAAAAAAAAAAAGAATGTGCGTCAAGAGCTGATTTGCAGCTGAAAGCTGTTCCAAGAAAAATCATCGGTGGTGGAGATTCGAGATTAGAATTATGGGTTGGTATTATATACTATTTGGAGCTTGTTGGTTGGTGCATTAAAGGTCAAAGATCTGGTGGACATTTTAGAAATCAACGTACATTCAGTCCGTAACCGCCGAGGCCCAGTCACTCAGGCCAAGGGCTGAATAGAATTTCCTACCAAATAAACAGTGTCGTTTTTAATTTTGCACATGGGCAGCCAGGGGTAACCAAAGAAGAGGTGAGAGGCCAAAGAGCGTGTGTGCGTCCGTGCGTGTTTGTGTGCATGTGCTTAGACTACAGCGCAAGTTCCAGTGTGATGAGTCACGTCTTCCGCAGGGAACAACAAATAGAAACCAAGAAGTTATTTATTTTATTTTGCAAAGACTCTGGACAGAAAGCTGCCTCCGCTTGAACCGTTGGATGGGCTGATATGTCTCAGGGCAGCGATCAACGTGAAGAAGACAAATCGATCTGCGCGGAAAGGAATTTGTGCTTCTCCCTGTCCTCATTGCGAACGGCAGCCTGAGCTGAAGCAAGTACTTTAATCCAAAGGTACTTGAGCAACATTAGTCAGTAGTTTCCCTAATTATACTGATCTAGATGGGGGAGCATGAAATACAGCTCATGAAGTTGCATTTTCTTTTGTAAATACAACACAAAAAGCCTGATACATCATTTATTGTTCTGCAAAGTAATCTTTTGGAATTTCCAAGCAAAAAGGCTGCTAAAAGACCTAATTAAATATATATAACATTAAATATAACCGTGACATTTTGACCATAACATTAAAAAAACATGTCTGCAGTACAATGGACGCAGAAATACAAGAGAACTTAGCAGCGAGATAAGAGGACCTGATTTCTTTATCTCCGGGACAAGATTTTGTTCATTTTCAAATGTAAGCCTGGTGAAACCCTCAACAGAAAGAACTAAACAGAGAATAGAGAGCTCCTCACGCAACAATGGAATTTCCATCTGTTACAAACAAAACCGATCACTGTGAGTTCTTTATCACACTCCAAATGTTCAATGCAGGAATTCCTATATACTGTGATTGTTAAAGAGGTAAAAATAGCCACATTCAGAATGGCTGGTCAATGAAATTTCTTTCCGCTCTAGCTGCCGCTCACCGCAAAACTAAATGGGCACCACTGGATCCATATCAAGGCAGGAAACAGGCCGTGTCAATTGACTCAATACTATGGACAGGTTTGTTTAGTGCGTAGTCAGGAATGACCCTCCTCTTATGATTATGCAAGCAGGCAGCAAAGTATGTAATCTATGGAAACAAGTGACGTCCTGTCTATTGATTAGTAAAATGAAACAAACATCAAACTGTCAGAATGGAAAACCAAAGACAACCAAATTCTAAAGCAACTGAGTGAATCTGCACAAGCTCTTGTGACTTACGGATTGGCTCAAGCGGCGACCCCAGTTGTGTGTGGATGGACTCGAGCAGGTCATAATCATCAAAATCCAAAACAAATTCTTCAAAGTCCTCGAACCCTTCCACGTTGGATGAAGAACCGTGCCGTTCGTACAGGTGCTGCTTAGGGGGTGCGGAGCCCTCTTTTCCACTGAAATGATGTTCGGAAAATTGGCGATCGACGGAGTTTTTCTTATCGCCGCCCCCTCGCTCCTGGTTCTCCTGTCCCCCGAGATCTGTCATCTCCACAGCCAGTAAATCCTCCTATCCACCGCTCTTCGTGGGGACACGGTGCTCATCCAGGTCTTGCCGCTCTTGAACGCCGTTGTTCACCGTGTGTTACTTTTCTGACGAAACACCCTGACCTATCCTGCAACTGCTGTAATGCTGTGGTTGTACAACAGAACAAGCTACTAACTTTTAAAAACAGTTGAAGACCTGATCTTAAAAGCGTAAAATACACTTGATTTTGTTCAAGACGTTAAACTTATTGGGTTTACGAAACACCAATGCTCAGAATCCTTTCTTTTAAGCACAAATATACAAACCAAACAATCCTTAATGTCCAGAAAAAGGTTGTATTTTTCTTAAACCCAAATGAAATCCAAAGCAGAGCTCTACTGCCAGCTAATCAAAATTCTGCTGGATCCACATTGGCGGAATGGTTGCAGATTATGTTCTAGCTAGACCTGCAAAGGAAAGTATTGATAAGGGAGGGCCTACTTTGTGGTTTGGAGCACCGCCCATTTTCAATCACGTTTCCAGCCCACTGATCTCTGTGGGTGTTGGAAAGGAAATGCAACATCTCAGCTGGGAGAAGTGAATGAGTTTTGTTTATACAGGGAATGCCTGGCTACCACTTCTGCCATTTTGAGTGATGGACTACTGGGGGCGAGGTCAAAAAGGCAAAATTCTAGAGGTTTTAAAGCGCTTTTGAATCGTATTTGTGGTTTAACAGGCTTAAAAATCTAACAGGAGAATGTCCCAGTTGTGGAAGGGACACTGGGATCAAAAGGAGCCTGTGACTGGTGCACTTCTGCAAACTACTCAGTGAATTTTGTGTGCTGTGTTAAAGATCTAGGGTTGACCATCTGTACAAGTTTGAGCACTTTCACAAACCATACTTGAGGCCTAGTGAGTGCACCTGTGTCGAATTTATGCCCCGAAAGCATCAGTGGAACCTCCAGACTCCCGATACTCCCCTCACAACAGCTAGGACTGCTACATCGTCCCCTATAGATTTTCTCATGCAAACCTTTTTTTCTATTTCTTTGGACCAACTTAGGCAGGAATTGAACCAAACAGTTCACACAAATCTCAGTACTTGTACTGCTCTTGATTAAAGCACCACAGAGATTTGCCAGATGGCTTCAAGTCCGTGGAAAGAATTTTCCACCGACATCAATTTGGATGTAAAAAAAATAAATGCAGACTGGCACACACAGCCACACCAGTGCGCAAGTATAAATACTCCCAACGGCATGCACAACGTGCCTTGGATGGAACAAGGGGTTCTTCGCAGAGTCCACGAACAACCATAAATCTGTCCTCCACAATAATAGTTTTGCAAAGTGATTAACGGCCACTTGCCATAGAACTCGTGGTCTCTGAATCTGCTCTGGAAGCCTTATTTCATCCAACCCGTAACAAAGGGTGATATTAACCAACCAGGGTACCAAGTGAGGAACACATCGAGGTGATATATATAGGGGCTGTCCACGACTGCGTACAGATCTGATGAGAGACCCGACCCAGTTTTCCCTTTCCACACCGTTTCTAAACAGTCAATGAAAGCTGTGCTGTGCCGGAGCAGGAAAGGCCAGGGGCATGGTCACTGCTAGAGGGAAATCGACTGCCTCCTCAGTTAATTATTGCCCCTGAATGTGGTGAGGGGTAGTCTCTTTTCTCTGTCCTGCTGCCCTTTGCTCTACTTCTGTTACCCCTTTTATGTGACTATAGATGGGATTTTAATTCGAAAAAAAACTTTTCAGATAACTCATCAACACACTTGTTGGTTGGTGCGTTGGTTTCACTTCACAACTGCAAAAAAGTAATTCAGTAGAAGTATTGATCCATATATTGATTCATTATTCACCATTTGAAATCGACAATCAATGCCTACTAACATATAGTGTGTCTAGTTCTTCACCCAGAAACAAGTGAACCCAATGCTCACATTCCTCCATAAACTATTAACTTGTCAGAGAAGAAGGAATTAAAATAAATTACCTCATTGATTGAGAAACGTGTTAGTAAGTACCCCAATAAAGAGCAAATTCAGAGGAAGGGACACCAGTCCAGAATCAGGCGAGGGGAAGCACGTGTTCTAACACATGCATTTTGTAGTAATTCGATTAAGAATTATATTAAGAGTTCAGATAATGATATCTGAGAGATCTGATTCTTTTTCCATAATTCTGTTTGCCTGGAACGTTCCTCTTGGTTTTTGGGCTCAGCCTGCTGGCTGCATCTGAGTCTGGATCTAGGTTTGGCTCTTAATAACTCTTATATGTCATGCTATAGGTCTGTGCTGTTGTTCATAGACATAGCAACTGTCGATTTCTGCCATCAATATCCTAAAAAAACGCTTGCATCCAAGCGTTGGATGTGTGGGTTACCATAAAACACAACAAGGCAGAGCCAACAAAGATGATACATAATGTGGTACGCGTTGTTAAGCGGAACGGTGTAAAATCTGATGTTCTCATTCAAGAGGAAAACAGAGATATGTCAGTGGAAAATGAGCATGAGGGCTCTGTGTAAAATTTGGAATCATACAAAAGTAAAAACAACCAGTGGAGATGTTCAAAGAGAAACAAAGCCATGTCATTCTCTGCAGAAGTTATGCGAACAATATTCGGATGGCGTCAGTGGATCACAGCTGGAAGAGGTGTCAGATAGCTTTGAACCTCCTGATGGAGTCTGTCTGCACATGAGTTAGTATTAATTAAAGTGTGCAAAAATCAGAGCAGACCAGCAGTCATTTCTTTGTTTACCAAACAACTGAATAATGAGCTGCTGTCTGAATTAACACTGGAAAAATATTTTTACTAATATGGCTTACTGTTGATTTGACTTTCATGTGTATTTTTTGTAATGACTGCAAATTTCAAACTAATTATTCATAATTCATGCCTTGTCTTAGATCTGCACGCAACAGCTTTGTGTGTGTGTGTGTGTGTGTGTGTGTGTGTGTGTGGTGGGGGGGATTTAAGTGATAACCGATAATAAAATGTGATTCTGATTAAGATATTAATAGTAAACATATTGAAAAGTATGTTAATGTGTATAAAATAGAACAGGAATCCCCCATGGTGTACAAAGATTTCCACCCTTTTTATTGGGATAAAAATAAATCCTCCCGTTAGAAAATTATTCCAGTATTTCTGCAAAAAAAAAAAAAAAAAAAAAAAAAAAAAAGTCTTACTTACTCTTCATATCATCGAGATCAGCGCTGGCCAACATCTGGGCCTCAGCTTCATCGGTGGGTACCTGCTGGTAGACGGCCATCTCCAGGGCAGTCATGCTGCCGATGCAGATCCGCTCCCGCAGATCATAGTTGCTCCTCTGGGTGCCTGCCAGCCGATGGTGCACGGCCCTCTTTCTGAAGCAGCTATGGGTCGTGTTGGAAGCTGACGGATCTGATTGTTGTGGAACGCTGGTAAAGAAGGACAATACTTTAAAAATAATATATTGGCAGAATAAGATATTACCAAAATCAATAATAAGCATGACAAATTAATTAAAAATAATATTGATTGTGTTTAAATATTGCTAACAGTTGCACTGTGCAGAAAAAAAAAAAGGTTTCATTCCCGTATCTCTTCTTGGCTGCATTATTGACTAGTGACCACGAGAGGGCATCACAACACAGGAAAAACAGCTAGAGGACGACCTCTGACTCACGCACACACACATACACACACGCACACGCTCAAAACTCTACATTTATTGATATATTATTAGACGCTAACTACCTCTGCAATCAGGACAACAAGGAATACACAAAAGTAGAATTCATTTGATCAAACAGTAAAATAAATCTGTGGCCAGCTAATACAGCTACCCAGCAGGAGGCGTTTGCATTTACGGCACATTATAATAGAAAGCACTGCTTTGAAGCTGCAACCAAGAGAAATAAACTATGTATTACTTTTCCTCCAAAAGATAAACGAATCATCAGTAGCCAACTATTATTCATGTTAGTTGGTCAATGGCGCCTCGACATTTTGAGGTACCTGCTGCATGCAGTTTCCTCTCCATCGTCCTCCTCGTTCTGTCCAAGAAGAGGGATTTTCCCATTATGTGTCTCCGCCTGTATTTGCATGGACGCGGCTTTCTTTGTTAATAGGTGTTCGTTTTCCACGTGGAAGGTGGTGAGAGGGGGAGGTTCCTCCAAGTCCTCTTGGCTTCCCAAACTAAACTAAGAGGAAGAGGAAGATCATTGAGAGCGGAGAAGGTGGACATGCACAAACCTTTCTTCAGCATCACAGGAATCTTTGCTACTTAGTGTTTTGGGCTACAAAAAAACCCCAGAAAGTCATTTTACCTGTGGCTGGATGTCAGGCGTCTCTGTAGGTGTGGCAGACACGCCCTGCCCGTCCGTGTCCGACTGCGCCTCCTCCTCCTCGTCTACCTCGTGGATGGTTGGTGTGACATCAGAGGGCGGAAGGGATGTCTTTTTTTTCTTTCGTTTCTTTTTGCGCCATCTGTCCATGCTGTGGACCCTCTTGCGTAAGCGCTGGGGCAGGGGCAGGTGAGTGGACAGGGGGTGATGCGTGTGGTGAAACGTGTGTCTGTGGTCTGGATGAAACAAAGCAAAAAAAAAAAAGAAAAGAAATCTAAAACGTGACCTGATATCAAAGGAGGGGCCCCTGTAACTGAATGTCTGTGACATCTTTTTTAATCTGAGGGCCGTAAACATAAAGTGAATTTAAGGCCGTTATGGTTATTTTTGTGTACACACACAAATACATACACACACACACACAAGCGCGCGGTGACTGATTAGAGATTAGAGAAGACTGACTTTATCTATTAGACATGTTTGAACTTGAAGCCTGATGATAATAAATAGGTTTTAATCCAAAGTGTTACAGAAACAGAGTGGGTTTTCAAATCTTGGGACTAACGCTGGTTCAGTAACAAATGTTATCTCCTCCTTAATCTGCCTATTATGCCCGTCTGAAAACCAGGCCAATTATCCGGTGTGACCTTGGTATGATGCTCTCAACACACATTAACACATCCACTCATCTATATCAGCCATTTTTTTCTTTGTCATCATTTTTAATTCGTTTTTTGATCAAATATGTTGCATTCTTAAATGCAACACCAGCACTAGCAATTTGCAAAATGCACAGAAAGAGAATAAGAGTTCTGTAATTTCGCCTGCTAATGCATCGTTTCTGCTGTGATGACATTTGTGTGTAAATTTGTTGCTGTGACAATTTAATTATCACCCAAAGTAATTTGAACAGCTGATGTTTAACAGGACACTGCCAAAGTGTAAAACTGATGAGTCATCTTGTTATTAGCAGATAGCATCGGTAGCTTTTTGGTAAATGTTGCACTTTTCTCTTCATTTTTGTTTCAGTTTATCCTTTTAGTAAGAATCAAACACCTGAAATTAACGACTCTTCCTAAATCCTCTGAGGTTCTGTGAGATATAGCCTAATGCCACATGGTTATAATATAGTATGTTGCCTTGAGTCAGCGTCTCCGTGCTGGCACATCGTCAGGATACCATATCGCCATGGCAACCAGCAGTAATGTTAGCCCTAATGTGAAGATATTTTCTTCTATAGTTTTTATAATTTCTTGGGGACATATATTCATATATAGGACCTCTCTGAGCAGCATTGTTGACGAACGTCTAGGCTGATCCTGGGCTGTAGATTCTGCTTACATTCAAAGTCCTTCTCGGTGTAGTTCCGGCCCATCCTGTCTCCGCTGGGGGAGGCGGAGTCACTGATGATGTCTCCAAAGCGCTCCACTGACAAAGCCTTCTCCAGGTTCTCCTCATCTTCTTTCTCCTGTTCCTCCACTGACCCCACCTCATCTTCATCCTCGACCTTCACCTGATCCGGGTCAAAAACAAAAAAAATATTCACTCAGATTTGTTGTTTACTGCTTAAAAAAAAGGATATTTAGATTAAAATTTATATTTCTTTATTCCTTAATTGTCACATTTTGTATACATGTGTACCACTAGCCATAAAACCTGTGTGTGTAACTCTCTGAAATGTAAAACCTGATTTACATTAAATTGCTACGTGCAGGTCAACACAAGGACAGGCACCACTGAGTGATACATAGGTGTCCTGAGTCTTGGCTGTAACATAATCCCCTGAACACGGCGCGGCTGTGTGAAGGATTTCTGTTAAATACATCACCACCCACCAACAAAAACATCACCTTCACCAAAGTGTGCAAAACAGCTATTGTTGCTGTTTTACCACAACACCCTGACAGTGTGGGCTTCTACCTTACGCACAGAAGATGTCAAATCAATAGAACAAAGTGCTAAGCAGTGGAAGACTAATGCACTGGACAGGCCCTGGAGACAGTGGGAGCTGAAAGGAGTGTCCTCACTGTCAGGGCCTTTCTGGAGCTCTGATAGGCTAAATCTAGAGGACAGACGGGCAGGTCCCTCAGCCCTCCTCTGCCTCACACTGGTGCTGGCACAGCGGGCCTCTGTGGGCTCAAATTTCTCTGCGTCAATGCTCCAAACCCACTTGGGACAGGTTGCGTTTAATGACTGTGAAACAAAGCCCAGGTCAAAGTAAAAAATCTGTCTCTACATATCAAAGTAAATGTCCAAAAAATAAGGGTGTGGATATGGACAGGGTTGGGCTTTGTAGCACAGAGTAAGGAGAGCGACCCCATGTGGTGGGTTTCTGTAGCTGTTACACACCGATTTTTACAAATGGACTATAACGAGGGAGCAACCAACCTGAGGTAAAAGCGGCCACAGATGTTCTCTGTCTTTTTCATTTTTATCAACAATGTTAGAGCACAAACAAGAGCATAATCAGAGCAACAAGGGCACGCCCTGCTGAACTGAGTGAAACACAAGACGTGCACATGAGAATTGAAATCAGTCTTTAATAATTAATGGTATTGCTCAAAATGGCCATTTAGACTCGGGAATGAAGACGTGGACGTAACATTCACCTAAATAAATGTGCACATGTCCCCCTGAAGGAAGAATGAGTCATTTAGCAGTTCCAGAAACAGGGAAAAGATCGATTCTGATGTAAAATGTGCAAACGTTTGGGTCATGTTTTAATATATTGGTCGTTTATAAAGCATATATTGAAAAAAATAATGTTAAATACATGTTAGACATGAACAGAATGAGAGACTTTGTTGACTTAGTTGTGCAAAGCCGCTAAACTGGAGAAAACCGTCGTGCCAACATGAAGCTGTCTCATATGTATATATTATCATAATTCTGAATAAGAGCTTTGGTCTTTTCACAAGCTGCAGTTCTAATCAACACAGCTCCACTGTGATTTTTTGTTTTTTAAATAATCCTGTACAAGATGACGATCAACAGAGCCGCTGCCTGGTTTAAAACATGCTAACCTTTAGCGGTGACCTTCCCAGCATCTACTATGACTACTATTAATATTTTATTTTTAATGGAATGTTGATCCTGAGAGAAAGCATTTAATTATTAATCAGATGCGGAGTCATATGGATGATTGTGTGCTTGACTGTTTTGTCTGTTTTTTTAGGCCTAATAATTTAAACAAGATGCATTTTGTGATATCTTATTTGGAGAGTCTTTGGAGAGCTAAAAGAAAAAAACACATGACCCTTTTAATAAAAGTTTTCTTATACCAGTTAAATATGATGCAGCTTTGGTGTTTTGGTTTTACTACATTGTCTCAGCAAAAAAACCCTGGCTGATGCTGACTCATGAAACAAATATAGTCCCTCTGGTGTTGATGGAGACCAAAGCTGAAGCTCACAGCGCAACACCGCATGATGCTAATGTTGCTCTACTTCAGCTGATGCAAAGATGTAGTTATTCGTGTTGTACATGACATCACTGTTAGTGTTCTGGAAACACTTGAGATAAGACAACCACGCCCATTCACCATTCACTCCCATGCAAAATAAGCTGCTTTATAATAAGTAATAAAGCTTCATTATGCTGTTGAAAGCAGGTAGTTACTGGTGAATATGTGTTTCATAATTTGAAGTGTTGCCATTGTTCTTCAAAATCTTGCATTCGGTCAGTCTATTTTTCTCTGTGCGTTGCCGTTTTCAGTCCTTACATGCTGTTTTTTTTTTTTTTTTCTGCCATCTTGACTGCTCTTGATTATAAAGGCTGGCACACTTTCTAGACAAACAGCACTCGAGCTAAAATAACTATCAGCAGCGCTTTTTGTTCAATCTGACAATTATGTCCAGAATCACTGTAAGTGAATTTTGATTTTTAACCGGTCTTCTATTGTAGCTTTACCTCAAAAAATACACAAATCTAAATTTTGTTATAAAGACAAGACATAAACGTTATAACAATAATGTGACTTTGGTGAAAAGATGGTAAAAATAACAAAGCTGAACGTTAAACGGTGCCTGTCACTAACAGAAGCTGCCAGTTACAGCAGGTGAGGATAATCACCACATGCCAGTTCCAGAACAACGCTGCTCACATTGGCGGCTTTGTGACTTTGATAGCCCTAACAAAGGACTCTGCCCATCGACGTCTGACTGTCACAATAAATACGGAGTTGTTGAAGAGAATCTGTGTGTGCTCTAGAAGCTAGCATTGCTACATTTCAAGGGCTCCTTGGACTTTCTGGCACTGTTTTCCTCTCAATAAAACTACAAATGGACCAGGTCAAACCCCTCAACTCGAGTGTTAGTGCACTCCATCCACAGCTAGTGGTGAGCATTGTCTATTGTGGACCTGCCTGAATGGTAAAACAGTGTATTTTGCACAACGCTCAGCTCTTGTAACACCACGACGCAGCAGGAAAGCTCTGAGCTGCGGCTCCTGGGACTCTTTCTAACAGCCACATGCTTGAAGTTCTCTCTGCCTACACCAGCCCGATATAAACCAGAAACCTACACAACACTCTTTAAAAACAAACACATGCTTTAAAAAGATCCAATGTGGTGTTGGATATTGTACCAGAAATTCTCAATCTGGACGTGTACACCAGATGCTCCGAAGTACCGACAAACGTGGGAGGAAGGCTCCTCAAAACGACTGCTCGTGTACACTGGCAGCAGCTGGCTATGTTTCTGTGGCAACCAGGACTCAGCTGGACCAGAGGAGGTTTCATTTATATCCTCTGCGCGCACACATACACACACACGCACAATAAAGACATTAGCCAATCACAGCTTTTGGTTAGTGTGGCTGGTGTAAAAGTAATGATGCATTTAGGGTCACTACACAGTCCAGGTCCCACTCATATAGACAACAAAAGGGAGGCTATTTAATATGGATGTGCATTTGTGATTATAATTGAATAAGTTAACTAGGGTCCAAGCACAAAGACTGGGGAACACCTTTTTCATGTCTAATTTCGCCTGAACAACAACCCAGCAAAAAATGAACAATAACCCTGTAAAGAATGCTAAATTTCTCACTGGCCTGTCACAGTTTCTGTTGGGTATAAAAACATATTAGGAGAATTCAGTAGTGTTTGTGCTCCTTTAATAGATAATTTTCATCGCAATATTTTAACAAAGCTGTTGTCAACATGCCCTCAAAGGTGCTGAGAAAGCTTCTCCTGTCTTTTAAAATTCTGGCAGAAAATTTGACACATTTGGAAACCAGTAGATCATTCATTTCTAGTTTGAAGCACAGGAAAATAATCACATTTTCCCTCTGCAATGCTACTTTCTACTATTTCCAGTGTTGATGCAATAATAACGATCGGCATAAAAACTCCTGCATTTTAGACCCAGAGAAAAAAAAATACATAAATAAAAATTGTACACATAAAAAAGCCAAGTCTTACCTGTTGTAGGTTGACCAGAACATCTACCTCTGGGACATGACCTCCTGTAGCCATGTGGTCTGGCCCCCGGCCAACAGGTGATGAATAGTGTCAGCGGGGAGGTAAAGGACCCGAAGAAAGAATCCGGCTGGAGTTGTCACGCTTAACCTCCAGAGTGTCAGTGGAAACGCAGGGAGGGGTGAGAGACGTGACTGAGAGATGACGGGGCCGGAGGGGTCAGGTACGGGGGACGGCGGTGTTTGTCACGGCAGGAAAAAAGGGAAAAAAAAAACAGGTGAAAGATGAGAAGAATGACGGGGTACTGAGCTGTCAGAGCCTGGGGGAGGACGGGGATCAGCTTTTCTCTTTCACTGTTGGGGATCCAGGAAGCCTTTTGGGTGGCATAACCTGCAGAATGGAGACAGACGAGAGAAATAATCACCATTTAATTTATTAATATGTTGGTTTGCTCTGAAGATGGGATTTACAGGTACAAGGCTGTAAAAAAGATATGTTAATCCTTTTCACACATGGACAAAAGTGAGCAAGAAAAGGTTCCCCGGGTTACTAGTGATGATAGCTATTGCATAATTATGTTCTTTTTTAAATAAAGTATCTTATTGTTGGTCTTCTGTGATGCTGACCTCTTCGACTATCGGTGAAGTCGGTCTTGGAGGTTTAAACCTGCTAAAAAAAACAGCTCAGTATGCAGAATTGAGGGAATATAGCCGCTAATGTGGTTTTGGTGTTTGGGAGCCGCTGTCACAACAACAGCCTTACATCTGTCTTCAGCTGACTCATTCGCTCCCGCTGGGACATTTACAGCTGGTTCATAGCTCAAATTATGCAGAAAACTCTACACACAAAAAAAGGGAAAAAAAACAGGCTCTGGATGTGAGTACGAACAGTTCGGATTGGACTTTGAGTATTTACTATGAAAAATGTGACGTTATTGCACTGCTTTTCTGAGAAACTGTGAGTGTTTTTTTTCATCCATCTTAAATCTTTTCAAATTTGTCTTGTTCAAAATCCAAGGATTCCAAATCGTATTAAGGTCTTTAATTTTAGGTTCGTTTTTTTGTGGGGTTTTTTTTGTTTGTTTGTTTGTTTTGTTTTGTTTTTTAGCACAAAAACATGAACCAGTAAAACAATATTCACACATTTACAAAACTGTACTTTGACTCCACAATTTGTGGATTTTAAAAATGATACTGGGAGAAAAGTCCTAAATAAGTAAAAAAATAATTAAAAATGCAGTGGAATTTTTCGGCTATTCTTGCACAAAATTTTGTCATTTTGCATCAGTGTTTTAGTGCATGTGCAGCCTGGCAAACTGCGATCACTGTATTTTACTGAAGAAAAACAAAAAACAAAAACAGGTTTGTTTTTCTCACCATGCCTTCGCTTCCTCTTCAGTTAGCACCATGAGATTTGAGAGCTTGTGTAACTAGCCTGTGTGATTGCCTCAAACTGCACAATCATGGCTTCATCTATCCAACGTTTCACACCTTTTCAACACACAGGTGGGGGTGTACGGTCTGTGGTCGGCTGCGAGTGATGAGAGGCAGACTTAGGAAGCAGAGGCAGAGATAATTAGCATGGCTGTGCCAAATGTGCTAATTACCGTCCCTTCTACTGAACAGTATGATGGCTGTATGAAGCATAATGGTTTAACAGAGGGTCACAACCCTTTTAATCTGAGTGGCTGAGGTTATTGGTGGTGTTTTGTGGGCAATGCAACAGAAAGTTTGCTTCATAGGCAACAGGGAGTTGCCAATAACAATATAGCATCCGAGTACTGATAATATTACATGATTGGGTATTAATTCAGGTGCAGCTGGATCAGGTTGATGAAAGAACCTAATTAAACACTACTGTTAAATGAGGCATGGGCAAACTACGGTCCGGGGGCCACATGCGGCCCGTTAAGCGTTTTAATCCGGCCCGCCGAACTTGAAAAAATTAAATGACAGTAATTTAAAAAAGGCACATTTTATTCATTTGATTTTCAGTGTTTTGAGACTCATTCCAAAGTCAGATATTTTGTTGTCATGCTTTTCTTCAAACATCATAACAAACAAATCATATCATGCAAATGAAATGTAAATTTTAGGCTTTTCTCACCATGTCAGTAATCAAATGTGACCTTGTGAGATTTTTATTTTTTTGTTTAAGCCTGAGGAGGTGTTGCTGCAAAGAGAGACCCAAGTTTCTGCTAGTAAAACATTTTGAAAAATTAAAATTTCTATATCCATGTGAAATATCCTCCCTTCTGATCACTCTGCAGGTGGGACCTGGACTAATAGCCTCAGTAACATTATCACTTTTCCACCAGACACATTAACCAAAAGCTTTGATCAGACATACAGTCAAAAAACTAAACAAAAAAAAAAATACACCACCAAAGAGTGTGTGACAAATAAAAACACAGAGTTAATATATTATGTAGAATGTTACAGTGATTGTATAACTGACGGTTAAAGAATGTGACAGCTCTTTTTGTGGTTATCACACTGGGATGAAGCTAGAATGCTAGCTAGGAAAACCAGACATGTGTTTGATCTGCTCAGATTACTGCAGCAACTCACAGAAGACAAGTTGATTTTGGAAGTGGCAGCATCCAGGTTTTTTTCCCCCTTCACATGTGCATTCTAAGTAATGTTGAAGTCAAATAAGGACCTGACAAAGTCCACCAACAAATCAGCCCAGAACTACAATGGGCAGGGCATGAGTAAGACATATATTTTTTATTATGTATTATATTAGCTCATATTTAGTAAGTAGTCAGTAACTGGGGCTTGTTTAAAGGGCAGAGCAGCCAGCAAATTAAAGATAGTAAAGAATAATAATACTAATAGAATCTTTTTGTCATGTTGAATGTAAAAAAGTGAGGGAGAAAACAGAGAGAACCAAATTGATCAACAAAATATTTAGTATCCTTAATCTCAACACATCTGTACTAAAGCTAGAAAGCAATTCAACCTTTAAGCTGCATAATGAGGAGATATGGAAAACGATCTAAAAGGAACTTTCTTTATATATGATCCAGCTGGTAATCATATTTCTGCAGCTGACTTTCCAAAGAGAAACCAGCTTAACTTTCTCAACCCTTGTCAAACACTCTTGGCACCAGTGCAGAGACATCTTGCGCAGTTTCACAGCGCATGCTGACAAAAAGATGAACACAACTTCACATGTAGAAGAACAGCGACAGCTCACTGAATATTGCAAACCGCAGACAACCTGCTAAAGCGCACACGTCCATCATTATCGCCAGCATTTCACACAGCCTCGCGTGGTTTTACCGGCCGCATTGTTCGCTCGCCTCCTGAAAGCAGAATGACGGTGCCGCCGATGGCAGAGCTGTCTTTGACAGCATCTCACTGAGGAACAATGCAGCCAGATGAAACCGCTCAAAGCTTGCACAGATCTATAATTAAGTCAGCATCAAACTCGGAGGGAGAGTGGCTGTTTGTTTCTACACGGTCGATAAAACGCAACAATCTGTGGGAGGCAGCGCACAAACATCTGGACCTGGAGTAGCTTCAGTCCACAGCAAACCTACACTGACGAACACTGAGATCACCAGAATAAACAAACACGTGGAAGAAGGCAATTATTGGAATATGCTCATTAACAATGTTTGTGATCAGTTGACCTGGCGGGTGCTAAGCAACAGGGTAGTGGACCCACGGCTGCCCCCAGTAAGAGGTCATTCGGCCTGGAATTTAGGTTTCAGTCTTGAAGGCCAAGATATTCTTTAACATGGTCAAAAGGACACAATTCAGTCCTACCAGCATCAAAAAGAAAAACAGAATTCAGAATCAAACCACTACCTTTTTAAATCTCATAAACATATATAATGCATATGGGTGCAGCACTGATCACAGGTATCAGTGCTACAGCTCAGATCATAATGCCATTTATTTGAAAACATCAGTCTGATCTGTTGTCTCAGCCTCTGAATCATTGGAAATATGACCCAATTATTTACTGGAGTCCGCTCGACTTTTGAGAACCCGTTCAGCCTCCCCATGTCACAGGAGTTGTAGATTGCAGTAATCAATCCTTTTACTCAAGAATTATGTATTTTCTTTCCCCCAACACTGGGCCACGTTCCAGTAATCTGTTTTTAGGAGCTTTGCTCTTTCTCGCATTTCTTGCTGAGTCACAATGTGACCTTAGGGACCTTTAGTTGCAGTTTGAACTTGTCTGACAATTTAGCTCAATCGGAAAGGTGGAGGTGATTTTTACTGAAGCAAAACCTCAGTGAAACAGTGCAGATAGTGATCACACTGGACTGTATATCTCTAAATCGCCGCCTCCAGATCGTGGCGCCGCTCCACCTGCACACAACAAAAATGTCTGCAGCCTGCACATAAAGCGTGCAAGGACAGCCTCATTACCCTTGACCGGAAAGCTTGCATCTCTCAGCAAAAAAAGACGTCATGCTACCTTCCGCTTGGACTCGTGCACGTCTTTTGTTGCACGGCGACTACAGCACCAAACACCAGTCCTTTGCTTCAGTGCGCAGCTGATGAACGCGTTCATAAATCGTGATTTACCTGCTGTTTAGATGATCAACCCAGCCGTGCAGAAACCGGGAGGAATTCTGCGGCTGTCAGCTGCTGCAGCGCTGTCGGTCCATAGTAGAAGCCTGAGATGAGGAGACAGAGCAGCGCTCAGGATCCTGGATCCGCGAAGGATGCTCGGCTCCGACAACCACGTGACTCCCGAGGACCAGCGCCAAAAGACGGACAACAATCGGTTTTGCTAGCTTTATTCAGATAACATAAACAAAACAACAACAAGCAGCCCTAGAAATAAATAAATGGATAAAGAAAAACAAATTTGTACTTTAAAAATACTATGTCAAATAACTTGTTTTAAATTAAAACCGAAGTTGTAGGTAGATATTGCTTTATACCACAACAGAATACGGGGAATAATTTCCGGTTTTAAAAATAACAAATCAATAAAAACAAAAGGAACGAGATAAATCGGCAACGTGCGGATTTTATATTGAAGCAGTACACAAGTGCTGCCACCTTGAGTAGAAATCCTTGTCGAATCCTACTATTGGCATGACATGAACTTTTTTGACTTGCCATGAGATGAAAATACCTTTTCTGTGGAAAACAATGAAGCGCTGTGACTGTCCGGTTTAACTGTCGTTTACTAACCACAATGTACAATAAACGCAGAAATATAACATGTCATACTATAATTTGCAGTACTACATTAGACCGGCAGATGGAAATCGAATCCCACGAGAATAACGTGTCAGGATGGCCGAGCGGTCTAAGGCGCTGCGTTCAGGTCGCAGTCTCCCCTGGAGGCGTGGGTTCGAATCCCACTTCTGACATGAAACATTTTTTTTAAATTAAATCGCCGAGAGATGAAAAAGATATTTCCTGTCAAAATAGGGAACAGCCGGAACTGGCCGGTTAAATTGTTGTTTATCAACAACAGCTGGATTCATACAAAACAAGAATTTACAGTAGTCTGTCCTATTGCCACCTGCTGCTGTACAAACTGGTCCTGCGGCGGACAATTAGGATCGCTGGCACGAGCAGATGTCAGGATGGCCGAGCGGTCTAAGGCGCTGCGTTCAGGTCGCAGTCTCCCCTGGAGGCGTGGGTTCGAATCCCACTTCTGACATACAGTAGTCTTTTGGAATCGCCAGGAGATTTAAAATAAGGTCATTTCCATAAGAAATAGGGAGAAGCCGTCCTTTACTATTTGCGGGAATTACACGCAAAAAATATGTGTTTTTTTGTCATTACCTGCAAAACAGATTGGTCCAGCCGAGTGGAAATAAACTCGTCTTTTCGGAAAAAAGATGTCAGGATAAAACACAGAAATATGAATGCCATACTGCATTTTGCAGTACTACATTAGCCCAGCAGATGGAAATCGAGTTCTATAGATACCACGTGTCAGGATGGCCGAGCGGTCTAAGGCGCTGCGTTCAGGTCGCAGTCTCCCCTGGAGGCGTGGGTTCGAATCCCACTTCTGACATAAATGTTTTTTTCACCTGACAGGGAAAAAAAACTGTCAAGATAAAATTTAATTTCAGACATAATATTTTATCAAGTTTTCAGTTGACGAGGGGCGGGGTTTTCTTAGCAAGTACTGCGATGGCATCACAATTACGTCTATCTAGCTTCATGACATATGGAGACTGAGGCATCTTCAGTGCAAGAAGGAGCGCTACCGCAGGTCGTTCCTCCCCACAGCCATCAGACTCTTTAATGCTGCTTCCTAGGTCCTACACAAGGACTAACAAACCACGTGTACATACATATATGTAAATCCTGTATATAATATTTATTGGTGTACATAGTGTCACAAATCTTCCTGCACTTTCGTACTTTCTCTCCAACGTTTCTGCTACTGGAACAGTGCATTTTCCCCGCTGTGGGACATGCAATACACCTTTTTCTCCACTAGAGGGCAAACAAACTTCGGAAATGGCCGATGGAAGGATGGCCGTTCAGGTCGCCGTCGAGGCGTGGGTCCGAATCCCTCTTCTGACATGTTAACTTTTATTGAAGCTGTCAAGATACCAAAAATAATTATGCGGAGGGTGAACAATATTAATATTTTTAGTCGTAGAAATAAAAGTGATAAAACAGAATTCTTGTTTTTTTCTTGGTTTTTTTAATCTTTTTTTTCTTGGTCTGTTGCCAGGACAACATCCATGCAAAACAAGAAAACGAATAAAACGAACATTTACGTCAGGTTGGTTTTGAAAATCTGCAAGACAGGCGCCTCACAGCTGGAGGATCGTTCAAATGGAACATATTCCACCTTCATGGTGGTGGGGGGGAGGGGGGGTGACTCAAGAGTTTCCTGCTATAAATTCCTTTATTTTGCTGATAAAGATGACTCCAAAAAAATGCAATATGGTGAGCACTGTGTGTTTGCTGCTCCAGCCCAAACATGGCAGCAGAGGGTGGGATTAAGAGAAGGAACTGAGGCAAAAGTGGAGCCTGTTTCTACAGAGTTTTGGAAAAGAGTCAGCTCCAACATGACCAGAAACACAATGGCCTCACAACACAGCTGAGGAGCAGGCAGGGTGGACGGTCACTGTGACTTTGACTTTATGCGAAATTAAGCATGGGAGCCGTGTTCCTGTTGCCTGCCTGCACATGCCCAGTGCTTGTGAATTATCTGGCGTGGAAGAAGATGCCAATACATGGTGATCAAAACAGACTTTGTGAACGAAAGTTGTCAGGAATGAGCTTGTAAAAAGCAGATGATTAAAGAAAGAGCCTGCCCCAATTGAAGGCAGGTTCAACAGCACCAATTCTTAAAGGGACAGTTGGTATTGAGGGGGAAAAATACACCCTGTGACAGCAACACAACCCAAAACAAATAAGAGAAAACAGTCCACCAACAGGGTTTGGACAATAAAGCATGTAAAACTGTGAAAAAGCCAATACAGAAAGGCCGCTGTAACTTGGCAAACAGCATCTGTGTTTCCTTAGTTTCCACAACACCCACAGGGTTTGATTAGCCCAACAGTAGAGCAACTAAGTGCTCTGTTAAATCACGTATATAACTCAGAGGCTGCAGGGCCACCTGAAACCACATGTTTCCTTCTGGAGGGTCTCCCAGGTGTGATACATGCTAAACAGCTATAGTGGCTTTAGCGCTCTCCTACACTTAAAATGTGCAAGAGACTCCATTTTAGAGAGAGGGTTAAAAAAAAAAAAAAAACTAGAGCATTATTACTGAGGTTTATTGATGTAACACCACTGCAGGGTCAAGTTACACTCTTGCTATAAACAAGACAGGTGATATGTGTGAAGAGAAAAAACAAGAAAGAAAATATTTTGAAAATAATGAAAACTGTTAGACAAAGTGCCAGAACTCCCAAATGCGTCAACTCCCTCTGAAAGCTCCCTGGATACTTTATTGTAGACTCTTCGGTCAGACCAGAGTTAACCAGCAGCGTTTGTTGACCTCAGTATACTTTACGAGTTCACTTAAATTGTAGGGCACATTCATGGCAAACGCCAAATGCAACTTTATCCCCGCGTGTGAGCCATACATCAAGGCGTCTGGAGGTGTTCCGACAGTTATTGGGATGCCAGTACAAAGGCCAAAAATGCCGCGTAAACACAAACGTGAACTGTCAACAAGGAAGCACAGGCTGCCGTAGAGGAGCTGCGTAAACAGTGTCACCCACATCTAAAGCTCACTGTGTGTGGTGCAGCACAGTCTTTTGTTCCCAGCACTGAGGGCTAAGGACTTTAATCAAGGACTTTAATTAAGAGAATAATCATAATGAACTGCATTCATTTATCCTTTTATAATTATTGTATTTATTTGTTTTGTGTGTGTGTGTAAAACAGAGAAAATTACTTAGCAGCCATGTTCCACCTCATGGGGGTTACCTGACCCTCCCTTGGGGGGGGGGGGGGGGGGGGCAAATGGG
>CAAE01014570.1:212947-223430 GCA_000180735.1 Tetraodon nigroviridis
GTATATCTTTGATATAAAAAAATTCTTTTGTTCCCGGTTTACCCCTCACTCTGTCTAGGGATCCCTTCCCCCTATAAAGCTGTATACATAAGGAGATTTTCCAGACCGTGTCTGTCATAGTGTAATGTCTCAGTCTTGTTTCCCCGTGAATGTTTACCGTTATGAAGTTTGTTGAGACTTGTTCGGAGAATGTCGGTTGGAGCATTCGGCATTATTTTAAAGCCCCAAAGGAAAGAAGGTTAAAGATTAACTAAACTATTCTTATCGTTTTAAATCAAACATGTTAAACCGGCATGGTCCCTGCTTTGCATGGCCCCTTATGTTATTTAAACTTTGCAACTCACTTCATGAGAATGTTTTCCAGAAATATCATCAGTGTTCTCATATCACAGTGTTCCGATGGTCACAGATAACTTACTCACTACTTTGTACCCTTCTGACCTTTTCCCCACCAGTCAAATGCTCCTTTTTCCATGCTGCTAACCAGACTCGTCGGGACTTGACTTTGGATTCTACTTCACTTTAGAGTCTTATTAGCACAATGGACATGAAACTAGTTTCACTCACTTCCATGTTTGGCAAAAAAGACCCTCCCCTAAGACCAAAGACACAAGTACGGTCTTCAACCAAGACTGATCACTATAGCAATTTTACCAAAAAAGCTCAGTAATACTTTTTCTTTATTGCTTTGTTTTAGCTGTATCATGAATTTCAATTTCAAGAAAATAACTGTAGCAGAATATAACCTACATTTTATTTTGTGCTTAAACAGACAATGGCTTTCACGTTCACATGGGATTTATGTTCCAAGCATGCACAAAGACCATGGCTGCAGAACTTTAATAGGGAGGGGTCCCTGGTGTAGGTTACAAAGTTTTCTTTACTTAGCCCACTGGGACTTATTAAGCTGCAAGGGAAAGTGTTAAAGTTTCTAATTGGATCAAGACACAGTCATGTCCAAGAATTAACGCATAAATAGATTTTAAAAGTAATCTTTTACTCAAGTAATTTCTAAGTATGTAATTTTTATTTAACAACTAACCTGAGATATAGAGAAAAAGCCAATACCTCAGAAGAAATCAGTTAATTCTATCTAGTGAATTAATTTCACATGTTGTAGTTTAAAAGAATCTGGCTTACTGTAAGTGAACATGGCTGCGATGGACGTTTGGCCACCTTGTGCATCTTGGACTACTAAAAAAATATATTTTTTTCTGATTTTACGTTGTTGTTGTTGTTGTTGTTCCTGTTGTTATCAGGCCGTGAGGGAGGAGGAGGGAGTTCGGGGTGAGATGACTTTAACAGATGATCCAGGACCACCACATTGAGGAGGAAGCAATTACAGATTTGGCTGAGACGAGGAGGTTTGTTGAAGTACAAGCAGGAGATAGCACAGTGGACATGTTTCCAACTCAGAAGTCTGAACAGCGGCTCTGGGAATTTTGTCTAGGGGAAACAGCACTGCTTACTAATGAATATTCCTTAAAGTCATTTAGTTTTGATAGTGGTGTACAAAAGTAATTTGTGCTTTTAATCTTCAAACTATACTAATTCTACTGCCCCATTAGAAAATGCAAAATCCATTTTTCTAAATGTACATTGACTACTAAAACATACTTATCACATATGTAGAAAGTTATAAATGGCTTGGCTCCAGCTCAGAACACGGGCTTCTCACTCGCTGGAATGTACCATGAAGTCTGCCAATAATTTTCTCCTTGAACTTCCCAAACATTCAAATACTGTTCTGCAGACTTTGCAGCAGTGCGCCTGAAGCTACAGGATGAGGATGGAGTGTTCTGCTTTGTTGTGGAGGAGCTGTTGTTAATATTATGTGCAGTTATTAGGATGAGAGAGACAACAGGAAATGAATGTAGAACCAGGCGAGGAGTGCTAAGCGCCTCATGAATGTTCTAATTTGCTGTAGTACTTGAAAATCGTTAGAATTCATTTCTACCTAAAATAAATCTGGCGCCTTTCAGTTTTAACATGGAATGCACAAACCTTATTCCTGGATTAACTTTCCTGCTTTTTCCTGTTCACAGCCATGGAGCAGTGTGCAAAAATAACAGGAGGAGATGCGACTTGGAAATCAAAGAATCTGTAAACCGAGTTGATGGCAGAAAGACGATGAGCAAAGCTGGCTGACTGACTTTGAACGTTGCTTTGTTATGAATCTTAATTTTTGATTTGGCCGACAAAAACAGAGCTGAAGACAGTGGCTAATTATTTCCATCCGGTGGCTGCCTAAATCCAAAGTCAAGGAATTGCATCAAAAGCATTGAAAAAAGAAAAATAAAGTTGGGTGAACTTCTAGGATGTCCCGAGCAGCACAGTGATTGCCTTTTCATTGGGCAGCCCACCAGTTTAAAGAGCAAAAATGTGAACACTTTATTTTTTTGCACTGTTAAAAATGCTGCTTCAAAAGTGTTTAAGTGAAAGCCAATGGGTGGAGTTCGAAGAGTGGGAGGAGTAGGAGCGAGGAGGATGATAGTGAGATTTAGTTAATACTTGTACAGCAGCCCTATCAAAATAAGATCACTTGGGCTTGAACCACTTTGTGAAATATTGCAAGAGTAAGAACTTAACTTTAACAGCCACAGAACTTGTTTGTAAGGTCATGTTATGGTTCTATTTAGATTTTCTTTTAATGTTAAGAAAGAGAAAATAAATACATAAATGAATACCAAAGATGCATATTACAAAACAGTTGCAACATAAGAATTGATTCTGGGCTAATATCTGTGGCTGATGGCTGCACATTTGGCAACATTTCACCTCTGCATCTGTCAAAGCAACTCAATTTTCTTCCGTAAATCTATCTACACCGATATGCCTCTGAAGAAACTCAATTCTCTTATGTTCACTGATATTCAGTTTTCGATCATTCTGCACTGTTTTATTTAGGAAAAAATATATAATAAAAACAAGTCACGTGAATGCTACTTTTATTTTAGAGCAGGAAGCAGAGCTGAAATCTGATTTGAAATAGTCCTTCTGTGTTTTTAATGATTCCAGTGATGACAACATAATGTATCCTGGTGTACTTTTATGTAAAAGGAAACCAGGAGCTGTAGATGGATCAACTACTTGCTGCACATGTGTGGTGTGGCTGTATGTATTACGCCGCATACTTGTTTTAAAATTCTGGCTTTTAGCCAACGCTGCAGCACAAACATGTTAAATTAGAATATTCTAGTTTTAAAAAGACAGATTCACGAAATAACAAATTCAGTTAGCCCAATGTATTAGCAATATTGCTCTGAAATGAAATCAAACCATACTTTCAGGATTTTTCCTTGGGATCCTTGAGAAAGTTGCTGAGCTGACCCAATGACCCCACTTCAAAAATGATCAAATTCCAGAAACACTTCATCTAAATAAGGAAGGAATGTGGATTTTTGTTCTGAGAAACACAGCGAGAGCATCCCTTCATGTGCTGCAAAATGACACTGTTCTGGTAGTTTTTGATGTGTTTATTGCAACTATTGACAAGTTCTGTGAGCTTTAAAAGAGTCTTTGATAGAAATAGTCAACATTGTTTCAAAGAGTCTGAGTGTACAACTGCACTTTATTTGTCCTACTGTTCCCTGGAAAACTGTCCAACAGGAGTCAAATCGGCTGGTTGTTCAGACTAGCTTCCCTCCCCTTTCAGTGACAAATTCTCTGTTGTACACACAACAACTGGCAGTGTTTGTGATATCCTGGAGTTTCCCTTTTCTCCCCCACCGTTTTCCACTGATGAAACAACTAACATGTTTTGTGAGTCTGGTTGCAGAGGGACTCTAAATTGGCTGACCTGGTTTGTGGGCAGGACCACCAACAAAACAGCTGTCTTCCTCATCAACTTTACTCTGAGTCTGACTTACCCCTCCCCCAGTACACACACACACACACACACGCGCGCACACACACACACACACACACACACACACGCGCGCACACACACACACACACACACGCGCACACACACAATCTGATGAGAAGCCAATCACCTGCTTTTAACACCTTATAAGCCTTGCACCCAGCTGTCTCTGTTCAATGCTTTAAGGTTACTTGTCCGTGGCAAAATTCAGGAATTTCTCATTTATTTTAATCAATTCAAAGTGTAAATAGTGTCAGGATACATGTCCAATGTATCAGTTTGATCAAAATCAGAACACAATAATGGTTGATACATGTGTTTACAAATTCCAAAGCAACAATCAATTAGACACGACCATCCATTTTCTGGCCACAGTCTGAAAGAGACAACGATCCAGAAGAATCATCCAGGCACTTGTGTTTATACATGACTAAAACCGTTTTTTTCTATCACTTTCACTGCAATAAAACATAATTAAAAATCCGACAAGAAGCCAGTAACAAGGTATCTGTTTGTGCAGTCTGTCAGACCTGGTGCATCAATTGCGTCTGTTTCCAGAACATGCAGTGTTGACCAGCCAAGTGCAGAAAGCAGATTTTACAAAAAGCCCGTTGGAATCTGTTGGACTTGCCTTCTTCACTGTCTGCAATTTTCCTGAAGGCGCATCAATGGCCTCTTTAAGAACATCTCAGAAGACCAAACTACAAAAGATTCTTTCATGTGTTTGGTGGGTATGGGCTCATCCTTGTTGCCTCACTCGGCGGTGACTGAGCCACTAAGGGGGTTTGTATGCCATTTAATTCTTTAATTTGTTAACCATACAAACAGCCATGAAAAATAAGGTCTTTGCAAACTCCACGATGACAAATTAATTACCGTACACAGCCCTAATCTGCTCTCTAATTTAAAAAAAAAACAAAAAAAACCAAACAAAAACGTCTTACTGATTCCACATTCTAGCAGCAAGTCAGGAGGTGTTGACCTCAGAATTCTGCTTTCTTTTTTTACACCGTGCTCTCAGGATCAATGACCACCCACCATTCCTGCCATTCAGACCTGTGTCACTTTGCCTTGTGCACCCTAAATGCACAAGAAATGCAAATAAAGCAGCAAATCTGATGCCCAAAGCAAACAAACAGACAATGTTTGCGTGAAAATCACACCAAGATATTTTCTCTTTCAAACACAATAAACTTATGAGTTCTATTCTGACTTTTATTTACCCCATAAAAGAGGGATTTACGCTTTACTGTGTGTGTCTTGTTCGGTGCCCCAGAGCCACCAATAAAAAGGTACTTTTATGATCTTGCTTAGCAACGACTTTTGACACGAAAAAACGTCAGTGACAGTTTCACACAAGTAAACAATGTTGTCCCTGATCTTTTGTTCAGCATATATTTAGTTAGATTGCATTTGGGACGGAGTTTCAGACCAGAGACACAGAAATTCATTGGAAAGTATGAGAACTTGTGAACATGGGTGTAGCTCTCCCACAGGCTGTGAGAGAATGGCTATGGAAGAGGGCTGACAAAAGGGGGAGGAAAATTAGGCTCACCAGCATTCTTCTCATTTGAAGCTGTAACTACACACACACACACACACACACAAAAAGCACTTGCGCAGTCTGGGTTGGGTCGGCTGGCTGCTTACAAGGAGGGTCTACTCTTGAATTCATGGTGCTGCAGTGATAACTTGAACGCTTCCCCCTCTTTTTTTTCTAGCTTTTTCATCCTTTTCCCCTTCTGCTTCGTGCACAAGGAAGGCTCATGTCTTTCTCTTAGACAAGATGAGCTCGGTGCACTTAGGGATTTTGGCTTTTCTGCTCATCTCCATTGCTCAGGTTTTGATTGTTACATGTCAAGACGAGGACAGTGGTAAGTCAATCCTTTTGCTGCTTATTTTAACACTGCGAGGGACTGTGTGTGAGGATGTCTGAACTTTGCACTCTCAACTGATTTCTACTTTCAAAAAAATAACTGTTGAGATGTTTTTAATTACTGCCACCAAACTGTGTTTAATGTCCAGATTTCATTGTAGTTTGTTCACTTTTGTGAGCAATACTTTTGTCTAGATATAAGCAATGATTTGCTGGTATTAGAGAGGAAGACTGTACAGGGAAGGATTAAAAATGTTTTAAAGTGTAGATATTTGTTGGAAAAGCTCTCTATGTCAGGAAACAGTCTTTTAGGCTTCTGTCAGTGATTGTTAGGTGATGTCACCCTCAGGCTCTGAAACCGTGCTCTGGAGGGAAACGAACCCCCACTTTTATACTGCTTCTCAACATTTGGAACATTTATCCAACTGCTCCATTCGCTTTCAGAGTACGCCGTGTGTCTCTAAAGGAATTTGAGCATGGGAGCCGACTTGCCTCTGAGGCAGAACAGACTGCCAGTTAATTCAAAGCAGATGTGAGGAGACATGAAGATGCTGTGTGGAGCGTTTGACTCACTTTTAGGACTGTGACTCTGTGGAGGTGGAACACCTGAGTGTTCTTGTTTCCCATGTCTCTTTTTTCCCCATGCTGGAGTGTTTAATCCTCCATGTCATCACAGAAGTGATGTTGTTTCTCCATGTGATGTCATGGGCCACTTTGGGCAGACGAACTTTGCTTGATTCTGTTTTTGTCCATAAAGGTTTCCATCGTCCTGGATAGTTTCAGAGTTGATTGAAGTAGCCCACATAAGTCAGTTTTAATTTTTCCCATTTAGTTTTACGTCAGGAGCGACGTGTAGAGCGCCACCGTGTGGTAAAGATATACATGATCATAAAAAAAATGTTCTCAGACGGATGACAATATCAAAATTAGCAATTAATTCGCAAGTTTCAGCAAATCATTTGGTGGTGTTTTGGTCAAAGCAAGTCCAAGTCTGTTTGAATCCACACACACATTTCAAGTTAATTGTGTTGCAGACAGACTGTTGTGTAGGTGTGTGATTACATTTTAAAAAAAGCCAAAGTCCATGGTTTCTGAAGACTCAATGAAAAATGTGCTTCATCAGTCTGACATCTGCTAGTGTGTGTGTGTGTGTCTTTGTGTGTGTGTCTGAGACAGAGAGAGCAAAAGAGAGAGAGGGAAAAAGAGTGAGAGGGTATGGTTGCTCACAAGGTGTATTCCATATGTGAAGTGCCACATAGAAGGATTTTTGAAATGCAAATATTCCCACCTGTGTAGTTGGAATTACGGCAAAGATGACCTAATAAGAAAAAAAAAAAAAGCCCTTCCTCCTCCTGGCACTTAGAGACTGGCCAGTTTATCATCTTCAAAGACACCATCATCATCCTCACATGAAAGACTTTTTGCATCCGTGAAACCTGTGGTGGATTAAGATTAATATGGTTTTAAATCCAGACATCCTGCCCTGGATCACGGTAAAGTTATCACCAGGCGGCTGACTCGGTTGACCAGTGAAAATACAAGTGCAAGCTTGTTGAAGTGGTCTCAAGCAGGAATCTTGAAGCTTGAACACCACTGCTGCGCACATGTGAAAGCTTAATGGTTAGGATGTGCTGTAGGAAGGCCCAAAAATGGTCATTTAAAACAAGATGGCTACATGGGATACAGCAATTTAACTTGCCAAATTAGTTCGCCACATCAACATTGCAACAAATGGCCTGTTTTTTTTTTTTTTTCCTTTAAATTTTTTACCTAAAGCTCAAACATCCAAACATGTGAGTCCAACAAGGTTCACAGTTGATTTTGATGAGAAACATGTGTTGCATTTTTGAGCAGTGACTTGATTACACGGCTCTTTTCTTGCAAAGTCAGTGGGGTTGAGCTCTCCAAAACGCACATTGTTTTCAGTAAAACTTCTTGTTGAGGAAAAAGGATTTTAAAGGAGGAAGGGAAAAGGAGGGAAAAAGGAGCTTAATCAACTGCCCAACATACATGGAATTCGTGAACTGTGGACTGCATGGACCGCCCTTAAATCCTGAAGGGATGCAAAGTAATTTAGGATCTACTTAAAGAGAAATTTAAAATAGAAAAATGGGCCGTGGGAGAGATTTCCAAATATGTTCCAGAAATCAAGAGATAGAAAGGGAGTTGAATGAACTTTACCTACAGTTTGAAGGGGTTCTCTCTGCTTTTGTATCTTTGGGCTAAATGCAATTGCAGGTTCAAGGTAAAGTGACTATTTGCTCAAAAAAGTGTGCAATTAGGGCTTCCCCTCTAAAGGGTCTCCTGCTCCTTGACTGGCACTTAGTCACCAATCTGCCTTGTGATCCTGCCATGTGGCCATATAGGATGATGACAGGAGGAAACAATAACACTCAGGGGGCTGGGTTTCCCAGGGAGTGTTCAGAATGGCTGGACATCGTTCTACACAATATGAACTGTAGAATCATGTCAGAAATCTCAGTAGGTTTGCAAAGAAATAAACAATTTCAAGAACTAATGTCCATAGGAGAGCCTGGAGTGAAATCCTAATATGTTCCAGTGTGGAAAATGTCAGATTTTGCAAAATTATCTATAGCAACGCCTCAAACGATTGTTTGTTAGCCTGTTACTTGTTAGTTAGCTACTTCAATTCCATTATTTTTTGTTTTTTGTTGTCTGATTTATCTTTCATTATCTTGTGTGAGCATAACTATTTTGACATTTTATGCCCAAAGTTAGGTTAGACCTCTGGTTCCCAACCTCAGTCGAGTGACAGCCATGTCTCAACCAGTAATAAAGTTCTGAAATCAAATAGCGAGTCTAACCTTCTTTCTAAATAATAAAAACACAGTTATCCATGATAAATTTTAGAGAGGGCCAGTCGTTGCGAGTGCATGGTGCAGTGTGTTGATGCAGCTGGATGGAGAAAAGACCCGCAGACCTCTCCTCTGTAGGTCTGTGGGTCTTGTAGTAACATAACACTCTCCAAGAACCTAATCACTGTCTCTCCCGGTGGTAACCATTTCAACGACTCATGGAACTCTTTTCTCTCACCCCGAGTTTCATGCAAACAGGATTACCCTTTTTATTTGCCCTAAGGTGCTACAGGCCAGAAAATGGTTGACAAAGTGCCATTTTTTAATAACAACAATATTAGTACAACAATTATAGTATTGTACATTTTGCATTGGCAGCACTTTTTTTAAATTTTATTTTATCAGAATTGTTAAACACTAACAGCAATATATAACTTTTCCAGCTTATCTTAAGAACTCTGGTGACTTTTTAAAGGCCGCAAAATAGCAACTGTCAGCCGTAATTGTGCATTTGTGGTTTAACCTAAATTGTAAGATGTAAGAGGTTGTCTTATATTACAAGTGCAAAGTGAAGCTTTGTGGGTGTTGGTGGGTGACAAGAGTTAGCTATGCTAAGTTAAGTTTAGGCTCCAAACAACTTGTGCGTCCAGGAGTGGGAAACGCATGAATGAAGTTTGTTACGATTTTCAAGTGATCAATTGACATCCATCTTTTTTCCTGAAACTTTTAGTTAAAGGTACTATCTTTATTGTGATTAATTGCATTGTTTAAATTAAATCATGTTGGAATTCAGTCTCAAGGCAAGGAGTTTGTTCTGGTCCTAAATCATCTAAAGGCGATGGAGTTAGGAGGGGTGTTGTGTTTCAAAAGATTTTCGTAGTGCAAATCCACACGCACAGTATAAGTCTTTGCTGCTCTTTCCTCACAAGCCACTACCATAGGTGGAGAAGTACTGTGTGGAAAATTCTGTCTTTAGCTGGAGACTCAAGGTCTGGTAACAGAAACAGGCTAAGTTGCTGTTCAATACAGAGTTATCAATAAAGTTCTAAAACAAATTTGAAGTTCGAAAGAGTTTGTACGTTCGTGCAGTAATCCAGACCTTTAGTGGTACAGATAACAATAGTAATTGTTTTTTGGGGTTTTTTTGCAACATTACTAAAGGAAAGCATTATGTGAGCATGCTGACATTAAAAGTTAAGATATTATTCATTTGTACCCCAAAAAAGACAGCCAAAGGCATCTTATTATACTTTTCTTTTTGTCGGATTTCCAGATAAATGGAAATCATGCTTAGCAAAAAATGCACTACACCACACCACAACTGGTTCCAACTGAAGACCCATCTTCTGTATTTTCTTGAGAGGCTCTGATTCACATTCAGTCTTAGACATGGCACTAAAGCAAAGGGATCAGAATCTCGTATCTGTTAAAAGTGAGGCTGAAAAGCCCAGAGAAAAAGATGAAGGAGGAGGAGTCTGAAAGAGATTAAAGCTTCTCTATGCCAAAAGACCGAGAATACAACTCATCGAGTAAAGGAATGAATCTCATGTACGAAATACTTTTCGGTTATTTCTTTTTCTGAAATGCTGCACATTGCAGGACAGTCCAACTCCAGCACAACAAGTCAAATTAAATAGGAATTTCAGTCTCTGCTTAAGTCTCTGCCTCTAATTTTAGATATATTTTAAAATGTGCTTAGCTGCCAGCAATAATAGCTGATGGAACTTTTTCATCTGAATCACAGAATTAGGTCAGCTCCGAATTTGTGCAAACTATAGGCAGCTTTTTGTCTGGTTATCATTTGGGAATACAGCCCTCACAGATGTTGATGACATGTGGGTGAAAGTATGCAACAGTTTCTCATCAGGAGGTGGAGCCTCCGCAAACAGCTACAGAGCCAACAAATAATCCTTCACTTGGCAAAAA
>CAAE01014570.1:237069-256936 GCA_000180735.1 Tetraodon nigroviridis
ATTCTAAAATTCTAATTATTTATTTTGTTGTCTAGGGAGCACCAGGAGAAGATGGTCGTCCTGGACCGGCAGGGCCTATTGGAAATAGAGGGCCACTTGGAATCATGGGATCAGCTGGACCCAAAGGCTTTAGTGTAAGCAAATCATCCCACTTTAATAAATCAGTTTATGCCCTGGTCCATTTTGTATTTTTTTTTTCTTCCAAAGGGTGATCCAGGGAAGACAGGTGAACAAGGATCTCCAGGTGTAGCAGGTCAAAGGGTGAGTGCATTCATCATAGAAATATTATTTACTGTGGGTGGTGATTTCTTTAGAAGTGCCAGGAAATAGGTGTGTAACTGTCACAGTTGCGAAATCAAAAACTTTAACTTTTTTTTAGGGTCCTCCTGGGAAAGATGGAGAGATTGGCCCTGCTGGTCCCCCCGGACCACCTGTAAGTTTCTAATTTCTCCTCGGGTTATATTAATTCCCCTTAAATATTTCTAAGATAACATTTTGTAACACAACTGTCTGATTTTAAGGGTGTCGCAGGAGAGAGAGGAGAACAGGGACCCCCAGGTGTGAACGGATTTCAGGTTTGTTTTTTTATTCTGGTTGGTTTTAGAAGATGTTAAAACCATAATGTCTATGGGAAAGTTCATACCTTTTCCCCTTTTTATCAGGGCTTACCTGGAAATCAAGGCCCTCCTGGTGAATCTGGAAAACCAGGCGATGTAGTAAGTGCTAAAATCTTGAAAATTTGGATGTATCTCTCTTGATTGGGCATGAATTTGGTTTGTAAGACTGGATTTGATCATAATTTTGTTAAAGTCATTGTTTTAATTTTTCAGGGTATTCCTGGGGAGCTTGGTGCTGTAGGACAGATTGGACCAAGGGTAGGTAAAACTGACCACTTTGAACAATATAACAATATTTTAATACTTCAAACTCACATCGATCCATCTAACCCCATAGGGGGAACGTGGAAATCCTGGAGAGAGAGGAGAACTGGGTCCAACTGGTCTTCAAGGACCTAAGGGTATTCCTGGTGCACCAGGTCCAGATGGGCCAAAGGTACAGTACAAATGAAACTTCATTATGTTAAATATTAGCCTCATATAAAAGATCTGAAGCTGTCTCAAGAGATAAAACATGTGTTACAAGGCATTATTTTCATGATAGGGTAGTCCTGGACCACCTGGAGCACTTGGTGATGCTGGCCCTCCAGGTCTTCAGGGAATGCCAGGAGAGAGGGGTATATCTGGCCCTCCAGGGCCTAAAGGTGAAAGGGTAAGTCTCTCCGTTTATTATGTTTTTAATTTGTGTTTTTGACTTGATGTAGTAAAAATGGTTCATTAAAAATTTAAAATATTTGTTTTTATTATTTTTTTAGAGAAAGTTTAAAATTGTATTTGTTGTAGGGCACACTTGGCGAGAAAGGCTCAGAAGGTACAGCTGGAAATGACGGTGCAAGAGTAAGTCTAATCTTCCCTCAAAAACATAATAAAAGTGCAATAAAACTTAACCACAGATGTAAGACTTGTTAGAGCCTATTGAAAATAATAAAAATAATAATTAACTAATAAAATTATTGAAACATAAAAACTAAACAAACAAACAAAAAACTGTGATTTTGCCGAGTCAGCACTTATGTCTTTAGAAGTTTAACTTGTTTTGTGTAAACAGGGATCTCCTGGTCCTGTCGGCCCCCCAGGATCTGCTGGACCCAGTGGTGAGAAGGTATGTTGTTTTTCTTCTTATTTTCCACTCTTATATTTACCGTGGATGTACACTTTTATTAAATGAAGTGTAGGAATGATCACAAGCAAATGTGTTATATGCATAGGGAGAACCTGGACCCAAAGGACCACATGGACCCCCAGGATCTAGAGGAACACCAGTAAGTGTCATTGTTCCAGGGCAGCATGAAGCAAAACTAATGAATTTATGCCAAAAAAACCAAAAAAGCAACAACAAAAAAACAGTATAGACACTTATCTTTTATCACAGGGATCAAGAGGTGACCCAGGTCCAATCGGTCCCATCGGGTTTTCTGGACCCCCTGTAAGCAGCCTTCCACTGTGCTGTTTCTTTAGTCCACTTGTGTAGTAATGATATTAGACATCTGAGATTAATCTGTAACATTAACATTTGTTTCTGTAGGGTCTTGATGGCCAGCCTGGAGTCAAGGGAGAAGTTGGTGAGCCAGGCCAGAAAGGAGACGCTGGATCACCTGGGCCTCAAGGCTTGGCTGGTGCTCATGGACCTCCTGTAAGCTTAAAAGAAAATATATCAAAAAATGATTTGCAATTTAAATTGTTTACATCATTTACATTTTTTATAGCATGACAGTTGAACACCAGATAAAATATGTTTACATAATCATGTTTAGAGGCACATTTTTATTGCAACGTATACTAATAAGACACCTGCCCATTTAAAAGAAATCTTGTGTTGCAGGGACCAATTGGTGTTGCTGGTCTGAAAGGTGGAAGAGGAACACAGGGTGCACCAGTAGGTTAACCATACTGTTTCTTTGAGGACTCTTAACATAGAATAAACTACAATTTTTACATGGCGTTTTGTCTAAAACTGAGAATGTTGTGTCTGTTTTCAGGGTCCCACTGGTTTCCCTGGGTCTGCAGGACGAGTTGGTCCACCAGGTCCACCAGTAAGTACATCACCAATGTTGAAAAAAAAAACCCAGAAAGTTTTAAGAAATATACAATTCCTTAAACTTAAGAAACTGTTCTTATGACAAAATGCTGAGTATACAAATATTTGTTTTGCCTTCTGAACAAACAACGATTCTCATGTAACTCCACATACAACTTACAAAAGTCTTTATTTCTACCAGGGACCAATTGGTGAAGCTGGGCCTCTTGGTGCTCCAGGAAAAGAGGGTCCTCGTGGTCTTCGTGGGGACCATGGAGCACCTGGAAAACAAGGAGAGCGAGGACCACCTGGACCACCTGGTAGCCCAGGAGACAAGGGGGACTCTGGGGAAGATGGAACCACCGTAAGTTACAGTCATTCAGTTTTGTAATTTAGAGTCACTTAAAACAGTGTTATTTAGTTACTTGTTGCTTATCATATCATAATTATACCAGTGTATATGTCTCAATGTAATTATGTCAATTCTTTGTTATGCCAGTTGTTTCTAAACTAAACAGCTAATTTGTGTGTGGCAATACACCTGTAGGGTCCTGATGGACCTCCAGGCCCAGCTGGAACTACAGGGCAGAGAGGCATTGTGGGTCTTTCAGGTCAGAGAGGAGAGCGTGGAATGCCAGGCCTGCCAGGACCTGCGGTGTGTATATTTGTAGCTGGATAGTTGTGGTTAATTAAGACATTTCGCTACTTTGCTGAGCTGTGTATTCTTGGGTTTAGGGCCCACCAGGAAAGCAGGGATCTGCTGGACAACCTGGAGACAAAGGCCCTCCAGGTCCAGTTGGCGTTCCTGGCGCTAAAGGACCTCGTGGTGATCCTGGTCCTGATGTAAGTGTATTTTTTGAAAATTAAAATTTGAAAGGCAAAATGCTTCTAAAGTTGTATACAAGTTTCAATCTTCTATGGGGTCTACAGGGTCCTGCAGGATCTGATGGCCCACCAGGCAAAGACGGTGTTCTTGGACAAAGGGTATTGGGCAAACATCTTGTGTTTTTGGTTTTTTGGGTTTTTTTTTTTTTTTCTTTTTAATAGACTGACTTCTTCTGATTTTCCAGGGTGACAGAGGAGATCCTGGTCCAGAAGGATTGATTGGTTCCCAGGGTCTTCCAGGCCCTGCAGGTCCTGTTGGTGCATCTGGTGGTCCAGGAAGGAGAGGAGACATTGTAAGAGGAAGTTTACAATCTTATTGTTGCACTAACTGGGACTGTGATAACAAATGTCTGATAAGAGCATCTAAAATAAATAAAATTCATTTAAACCTCTGGAATGTGTGTTGTGCTATTAGGTTCCTGGTTGATTTTTACCCATTTTTCTTAGGGCTCCAGAGGACCCGTTGGCCCACCTGGTGCAGCTGGAAAGAGGGGACTAGTGGTAAGAACCTTATAAACCTTACCCTAAACTGCTGTAATTACTGTAAAGTTTTTTATTTTATTTTTGATTATTCGGATGAACTTTACATTTTTTAACCCTAAAGTCAACTGTTGGAAATATGTCTAGGGGCCACAAGGACCTCGGGGAGATAAGGGAGACCTTGGTGACCATGGAGAGAGGGGACAGAAGGGACATCGAGGATTCACTGGTTTGCAGGGTCTTCCTGGACCTCCAGTAAGTTTAAACGGAGTGTATGGAAAAAATGAGGTTTGTGACAGTGGAGCTAAATCAGTCTGTTTGAGAAGGATACTTTCTACAAATGGCAGACAACAAAACACAATTGAGACACTATGACACAGAACCCTTTAATGCAGTTGCGATATTTGCACCATTTGGTTAAATGTAAAAAAAAAACATTACACAGACTATGAACATTTACCTTTTGCTTATAGGGTACAACAGGTGAGCAGGGAGCCACAGGAATTGTGGGACCAAGTGGGCAGCGGGTAAGGGAACAGTTGAATTTTTTAGATGGTATATTACACATTTGTCATAGACAGCAATCGGAAATTGAATAATTAAACTGAAAATTAGACCAAAAGCTATCTTTTACTGAAATTGCATTCAGGGCCCCCCTGGACCTATTGGACCTTCTGGAAAGGAAGGACTTATTGGAGGACCAGGGCCAATGGGACCACCTGGAACTCGTGGAATCAGTGGAGAAGTTGGACCAGAGGTACAGCAGATTATTCTGTCCTCTTATTACTGTCTGATAAAAATATAGGTATGTAGCTAAAATTGAAACAACTTGTGAAATATTAGGGCCCTCCAGGAGAACCTGGACCCCAAGGTCCCCCTGGTCCCCCAGGACCCCCTACAGCTGCCCTGGATGAATTATTTGATGGCACCAC
Organism: Tetraodon nigroviridis; assembly: GCA_000180735.1. Classification (NCBI taxonomy): domain Eukaryota; kingdom Metazoa; phylum Chordata; class Actinopteri; order Tetraodontiformes; family Tetraodontidae; genus Tetraodon; species Tetraodon nigroviridis. Next base: position 242,001 of record CAAE01014570.1, read on the forward strand.
AGATTACGACTCTGGCCCCCCTCCTCCTCCTGAGTTCAGTGAAGATGAGGCTCTTCCAAACAGCAACTCCTCCACCGTTGTGCCTGTGGACCCTGGCATTCTGGCCACCCTGAAGGCCCTCAGCAGCCAAATTAGCAACATGAAAAGCCCAGATGGAAGCAGAAAACATCCAGCAAGAACCTGTGATGACCTTAAGAGATGCTATCCTATGAAAAAGAGTGGTAAGTGTTAAAACAACACCAGAGAGATAAATATCCTGTCACTTTGCAATGTCATAAAAAGATAAATGAAATTGTCAATAAAATTTATGTTGAGTAATTTCTAATAGGGTTTATGTCAAGGATTTCATAGTTTGCGCCATAAAACTGCTACTAATATGTCTGCTGAGCACCCAAAATTATAATTTAAAAGGATCTCCTCTAGTTTTTACAGTTTTGCGTAAACGTTAACTAAAAGCCTCAAAGGTTAATTAAAAAAACAGCAGTATTTTGGTCACCTGATCTTTCCCAGTACAGTCAGAGCAAAGTAAATTAATTACGTTCTTATGATGATGCTGCTCAGGAGAGTACTGGGTGGATCCAAACCAAGGCAGTGTGGAGGATGCAATTCAAGTGCACTGCAACATGGACACTGGTGAGACCTGCATCTCAGCCAACCCACCCAGCATACCCCGCAAAGTGTGGTGGAACACCTCCAAAAACAAACCCGTGTGGTTCGGTGCTGACATCAACAGAGGAACTCATGTGAGTACTTACACTGTTGATGACGCAGGAGAGAGTTTGTCATTTGTCAGTGCTGATTCCTCTTTTGTTTTTTGTAGTTTGTGTATGGCAACAAAGATCAGTTGGCCAACACCATCACAGTTCAGATGACTTTCATCCGCCTGCTCTCTAAAGAGGCATCTCAGACCATCACCTATCACTGTAAGAACTCCGTGGCCTACATGGATCAGAAGGCCGGAAACTTGAAGAAAGCTATCATTCTCAAGGGTGCAAATGATCTGGAACTCAAAGCAGAAGGAAACAGCCGCTTCAGATACACAGTCCTGGAGGACTCCTGTTCAGTTAGTTCCCTCATTTCACTCTTTATCTCCGAACTCCTCCTCAAACTAATCTGTATGCTTTGAGTACCTAAATTTAATGAAACTAATTTCTTTTTTCATGTTTTTAATCTTTTACAGGAAGCAAATGGCAAGTGGGGTAAGACAGTGTTTGAGTACAGGACACAGAAAACACCGAGACTTCCTATTGTGGATATTGCCCCTGTGGACATTGGTGGCCCAGATCAGGAGTTCGGCATTGACCTCGGGCCAGTGTGCTTCTTATAAGGTGGTCAGCAGGGATGTGTCAGGGAGAACCCTGAGACTATTGAACTGACAGCTGACACGTTCAGCCACCTTGTACATACCTGTACTGAGGACTATTCTGGCCCTGTGGCAAGATATTTATTGTGCCTTTGACCCAGTTCAAGACATCGAAGTAAGGTAGAACGAATGTTTGAATTTTACACTCATTTGTTAAACAGGAATCATTCCTCTGAGTGGTGGATGCATGGTGCATTTTGAGGCTAACTATTGTGTGGCTTGGTCCAAAGAGTTTACCCTATACTTTAATTTTACAAAGCAACGCCAAAGATGAATAAATATGAACAGAATTAGAACTGCTGTGAATTGGCTCAGAAACATGTTGTTCTTTCATGTTGGCTTTCTTCAAAATTGTTTTTTTTTATGTTTGAGTATTAACAACTTTGTGGTGCTATTGAGAAAAGTACAGAAGATGATGTGTTTGCTGGCGCAGGTGTTTTTCTCAAGACAATGTTGATGAACCAGTGTCTGTATCCTGTCATTTTAAAACCTGTACTGACCACCAACAACATTAAAGACATGTTTAGACCATCGCTTCCTCAGTGTTAGCTACCTCGTCACCGAAGCTGAGAAACGATGATGCTCCGTGTAAATCCTGACTGACAGGTGCTGTTTTGTAAGTAGTGTGACCCTTGTGGACTGTTGCAGCTCCACGGTACGGCATGGGTTGAGGATTCCAATAAAGATCTTTCTGTCAATGATGGAGAGATGATTGAGGTGACATGTGAGTGGTGTGTGGTGATTTGTGGGGAAAAAAAAAAAAAATCCTTCAGTTTCAATATCTTAGATAACATAGCACAGAATATTCTATTTGTATGCATGTCAGCTCCCAATTTTTGGTGTCGTGGACCTATATGCTCTTGCAACCTTTTTTATAATCAATTATATAGAAAAAGGTGACTTTGAGTGCCTGTCTGCTTTGTATTTCTTGCTATGCAATTGATTAAACAAACTGCTTGTTAATCCCCGAAGCTCCTGTCATATTAATTCAGGTACAGTTAGGTTATATTTAACTTTATTTCCATACAGGATCAGTCTTGTCTAGAATAGTAGCATGCAAACATACACAGCCAGCAACATTTTTTACATGTGTTTTGTTTTAAAAGAAGATTGTAAAATGTGTCGTATGGTAAATTTTCTGTGACATTATGATTCTTATTTGAGTTTATTTATTATAGATTTGTATTTTTTGGCAAAGGTTGAACTGAGAAGAGCAGAAATCAAGAGGAGGGGATATAAAAGGCGGAGAAGGAATTAGATGGGGTTTTCTGCTTAAGAAAGCAGAGGCATTTTTTGGAGAATAAATCATATTTTGAATTTCAATTTTAAATTGCTGTGTGTTTTTGCTTCAGGATTTATAAGCTGCAAAAGTGCAAAATAAGAGCTAAAAAAGTTTCATAAATATTGTTGAATGAAATCAAAATGAATATTTAAAACAGCTTTTCTGAATTAATGTTTTTCTTTATTAATTGTTACATCAAATGTCAATGCAAACAAATGTAAAATAAAAGAAATATTAGTACTGTAAAGGGACAAAATCTGTCCCTAAAAAAGTGCCATCTGGTGCAAGAAAAGCAGACTAAAAACGACTTCAAAATGAAGAATTTACAATTCACCAAGTAAATACTGTAAGTTTAAAAAAAATCAAAATGGGATTAATGTATAACAAAATATCATTAAGTAAATTTCTCTATATGATATAATACTGCTAAGCTGTGTTAGTGATGCCGGATTTTATTGTCCTCACGAGCTTCAGGTTGGCGTACAAACAAGAATGTTGCAAAACCCAAATGGAGCGATGCGTACGCAAACTGTCCTGTGGAAATTCCGTGTGCCACTGGGAATAGATGAGTATTTACATCTTCCATTTTAGGTACTCAAAAACTACTTCTTCCGTATTTTCATTGTCTTTTAAAAAAATAGCATTTCTCTAATGGAGTTTACACTGAGATATTGAAAAGAAAAATGAAAATGCATATAAACTTTAAGATGACGACTGTGATGCCCTGACTGAACTGGTTTTTGTGGGTTTTGGCACTTCTCAATACAAATGAGATATAAGCACGCGACAAACGAGCATCATCTTGGCATCAACAGCGGCTGTCCAGGGGATCCAGGGAGAAGACGGTGCCCTCCAGAGTTAGTCCCATTTTGAACCCCTCCTGGAAAAGAAACCACAGTGACATTTATTCACACAGCCATGGATGGACTGCAGCACAGACGAATGAGGAGAATGGCTGATATGAGTGTGAAAACACAGTTCTGTAGATAAAAGCTTTATCAAATAAAGCTTCAAACACATCATGCACATGACAGGAAGCTAATATTTTCAGTATTTGCAAATATCTGGGAATGTAGGCATGTTTCAGGGATCTTGAATTGTCGGCACACTTTTTCTTTGCCACAACACAAGTCAGATATGAAGTAAAACAGGCCACAAGGCAGACCCTAAACATCACTCTGGAAGAATGGGAAACGGATTGTTTCTTGTTTTGTTTGCAGCTTGGGAAGTTACTGTCAGGAATTTAAGATCAAAAGCTCAGGGGCTGACGTGGTTATTATTGAAAAATTTAGCAGACATCTCTGTGAGATACGTCGCCATTCTGTTAAGATTTTCACCCTTTGTGGAGACTCCTGTGGATATTGCCCTTTTATCTTTGGAATGTCTGCTATTTGGTCTGTCTATATTTTATTTTTTCTTTCTGTGAGCATTCAGCATGCTTTTTTTTATCAATGCAATCCAAAGTAAAATATGAGATAAATTCTGAACACACTTGCACGTCAACCACATCTATAAAGGGATTCAGCATGCTGCATTTGCACGTGCAAAAAGACCAAGAGACCACGGTCACAGCTGCATCAGAGGTACGAGCAGGAGTACAAACCATCTCTGCCGCTGCAAGTGGAAAGACAAGATAAGGAATAAGGAGTCAAACGTTAACTGACACTAGGAAGAAGTAAAAGGTGGAGGAATAATCTCGAGTGCCTGTTAAAAAAAAATGTGCAATGTTGCCGCCTGGTGGCAACCACCTGCTGGAGTAAAGCTATTATTGAGCAAACAGTGTCCCAGGAAGTAAAAAATACACTGTTTTCTAATCATATTTTTATTTCAAAAGCTAAAATTCTCCTTCCAGATGCTCTGTGGTGGGTAAAGCAATCATCTGACTGCATTCCAGTCTGAGCTGCATTAGCAGTTCTCAAAGTGCTTTTTGTAACCTGTTGAAAAGCAGGATCGAGGTCTCACGCTTTGACAGAGTGAACGGAGCAAAAAAAAAAAATTCTGCTCAACCATTTGGGGTCTGAGGACATTAGAGCCTTTTGATGAATGATAAATCACTACCACTGACTCATAAAAGGTCTTACAGTGAACTACTGATTACAGTCTAGTCACTCTTTCATTTTCAGAATAATTTTTACCACTGCGGCTGGACACATGAACTTTCTTAATGGTAACTAATCATTCTGTCTCTTTCTAAGATAGAGCTCCAACCTTTGCATGTCAGAACTTCTCCGTCACGTTGTCTAAATGCTTTTTGTTCATTTTTTTATTCACATGCAAATATCTTTAAAACACATTTTAATTCCTATTGCAACTGGACATTAAACACAGATCTGTACAGGTGTGTATTTATCCAACATGCTTATCAGGAAAAATATTTTTTAAAGACACTTGGTGTCATGCTCAATGATGAGATGCACAAAGGTAAAACCTGATTTTTTATGAAACTGATTTACCTTCTGGGAAAACCTCAAACAGTCATTTCCACTCCCTCAGCTGATGAGTTCATTAAAATTCTCTGGAGCAACCTTCTCACAAGATAATATACGAAGATAGATTTTAACCAATGCACCATGCCGCCTTGATGATGTTGTTTTACAGACTAATTAGGATCAATCTGCTGGGAAACTGCGCAGCAGGGAACCTGCCAGCTGTCACTCACCAAAGCAGCGTGAGCAGACTCGCTATGTGGACACACAGAGCAGAGGAAAAATCTGATAGAGACGGAGAGACAAGGACTCACCTGCATTTCATCCAGCTTTGACTGAATATCTGGAGGGAAGTCCGCTGCCCCACAGGTGAAGGGGTCAAATGGTTCAGCGCCGAACAGGTCTTTACCTACAACAACCATCATACGGTCAGGAGAGAAACCATATGACCATAAGGGCTTTTTTCCCCCCTTTTTCAATAAACATGACATGACCAGTATTTCTCACAGTGTTCTGCAATTATACAGATTCCAGCCTTTTTAAAATTTTAAATGATGGCACACAAATATGTCAGCAACTCGTGGAAAAACAACTGAGAAGGTAATGCTGCAAATACTCACTTATATCTGGTGGTAATGTGGTCGGCGGTGGAGGAGGGCAGCCGTTGCTGGCCGGAGTGGGCACCAACGGTGTCGCTGGAGAAAAGGGAACCATGTCGAAAATGTCTGTGGACTGTGGTTTCATGGAGATGCTGCCAGCCTGTACGAGGAGTCACCAAAAAGATTTGGTCGATGAAAAAGAATGAAGAACGGCTCCTTCATTTAAAGTCAACAAAGTAAAACAGAGAAGGCAAAAAAAAGGCAGGCAGAAGTGCCAGAAAGACAGGAAAGCAGGTTTACACGTGGCCGCGGGATGCTGCATCCCTCAGAAAGTTTAGGAGGAAGAAGCAGAGGTTTGGCAGGAGGAGGAGTTAGCAGGCCTCCGGACATGTTGGACTCCGGCGAGCTCATCGGAGTGAGAGTAACAGAAGAGATTTCCAGACAAGAGAGCGCTGTGACGCTGTCACACCAGAAGAGAGAGGACGGCCTCCGCAGCGCGTACGTTTCATCCACCGCATTCATGTGCTGAGACACAACAAACCACCAAAGAAGAATACAATGATTTAGCCTTGTTATTGGACAGGTGCAGGACGGGTAATTAGACTCCTAAGAGGTTCTGTTGGCATTTAGCAACATAATTAAAATGTTAGTGCGTTCATTTCCTAAACAGACTAGTCAGGTGTAACAGCTATGATTCCGACACAGGTCAGAAGGGTTAGTTATCCAGATGTTGCCGTTAAAAAGAGACAAAGGCCGACAGAGCTGACTTATGGTATTATCTAACCATTAAGCACTTTTTAAAATATGAACACACAGTCTTGACCAAGTCTGTTTGCATTTTGCACTTACTGGTGGCGTGTGGGCAATCATCAGCTGTTCTTCCAGATTCTGAAGCTGTTGCTTTAGCTCTGAGTTTTCTGTTTCCAGTTCTTGAATCTGCGTGACAGGAAAAGGCGAATTGTTCACGTTAGCCACTACAAGTCATTAAAGACTCAATGAACTGGAAATACAAAATCCAATATCCCATTAATGACAGGGAGAACCCGACTTAAGCAAAGAGGTTGACATATTCATGCATAATTTTTAATTAAGTTGTAGAGGGGAATTGGTTTAAGACTACATCAAAGTAGCTTTTAGCTTTCTGGACATCGTTATTACTCATTACCCTAATTTCTGTCTGACTGTCAATAATGGAAAGTGAATAACTAACTTTGCATGAATAAACATGTTGCCATGCGGTGAAATTGATCAATGAAAAAGAAACACACTCTTTTTTGCAGATTTCCAATCTGTTTCCGTGTTTCCACGTCTTTGCCTCCAGACTCCAGGAACTTCTTGTAGGCCAAGTCGAAGGCCTGCCCGATGGTTAAAGTGATCTCTTCTGCCTGCAGCAGGAAAGCAAAGGTTTGATTCTACATTCCTCATTTGTCTGTTTTTTTAAATACTTACCACAATCAGCTGTTTCACGAAGGAAAACAAGGTGTTACTGCAGTTGGCAGTGAGTCAGAGCTGAAAAGACACTTACACACTTTTCACTGTCAAACACGTAGCAGAGATGTTTGTTGGATTCCGAGTCCTTGCAAATAAAAGTGAATATCCTTTTATCCGTTTTGTCATCTGCGCAGAAGGATATCCGGTGTAACTGACAGTTGTGTTGCACGTCCTGGGAAACAAACACAGTTTATTCATTATTCAGAGATGCAGCTTATTCCTCTGAAGGGCGCAGTATCGATGCCCCTGCAAAGGATCACTACTCACTTTTGTCTTTGGATCTAGTATCTTCACACCATAAATGGAGATTTGCAGTTCCACTTTGGGGATTTTCTGTCCCTCTGATTTCTTAATGTGCCTCTGAAACTGTCAGGAATAAGCAGAAACGGCGGAGAGTTAACTGAGTTAAAAATGAATATTGTAATGACAGAATCTCTGCATCTTACAGACAAATCTTTTAACATCTAATAAACAAATTGGTCTTGTTTGTTGGAATGAACAGATGGTATTGCCACATTTCTAAATTTTGATTTTTTTTATTCTGTACAGATCATGATCTGACCTGCAATTTGTTGGTTTCTTGATGATGAAACTTTAGAAAGATTTCCCCTTTAAAGAGCCCCTGGAATCTGTTTATTTGGTGGGGCTGTCAGTTGACTCCGTGGTTACCAATTTGTGCCAATGTGGCACAAATCTTACACAGCAAGGGATTATCAAAATACTCATTTGTTGTTCTCTGGTTATCTGCTCTCTTCTGGGGAACTATCCGTCAGCAGCTAAACGATCTACCCAGAGCAGCAGGAATCTAGAACTCTTGGCCATAAAAACAAACAGTAAACTAAAGAAGTAAAAAACGGTCACGAGCAGGATGCTTCCCTGCTGCTTGGCTGCTCTCAAGTTCCGAATTATAGATCAGTGAAAGGTGAAATCTGTCAGTGATTCGTGGAGGGAAGTTGGTAGAAGATAAGATTTAAATCACGTTCGTCATCCCACAGCAGAAAGGTGTTATTTTAGTACTTTATATTTACAAAACACTGCCAGATAACCAAACAAGGACCAGTTTAGACATTTTTTAAGAGAAAAAAAGCAGCCATCTTTCTATTATATTCTAATGGACATATAAACACGAATAAACACAGACACTTGAGCTTTTGCACTTATTTTATAGCTTTGTTTGGCCTTTAAATTCTCCAAAACGTAATAACTGTATTTACACATAGAGGAAAAATCTACAGAATATGAGATGCTTGCTTTACTTTTTACTTAACTTAATATTTTTGAGATTGATTGAGTTGGGCGGCTTTAATAACATAGTGAAAGAACTCTGTGTTCCACCTAAAATGAGTTTCCTCTTACATGCTCCCTGAAAGGTCAGACTCGTTCTGATTGCCAATGTAACTAGGAGAGTAACCATGGAGAGCGGGTGTCCAAACGGGCTTTCAACATCAAATGCAATGCAACAATAGCAGTACGGGCTCTCGGGAAAAAAGGCCTTCCCCCACTAGAGCCCCCCAGATCGAGCTCTTGGCATTGGAAGACAGAGCAGAGGCCAGCAGGCGGGGAGCGCAGCCACTTCAGCAACAAGCTGTGAGAGAGGACCGATTCACACGCTTGCAGGCCAAAACTGCCCCTTACAAACACATTCAACAAATGCTGGAGATAAATACTGGATTTTAAGAGCTTAACAATGACTTTCAGAGACAGTGTCCACACTGTAAATGTACAGGTATCATGACCTAAAATACAGTAGGTAGGATTTTGTTTTTAGTACAACAAACAAATCCTAACAAGACGCAGTTGGAGCCTGCAGGATATATAATTTGTTCTTCATTGCAGGAGGAGGTTATGAAGGCATTCACAAGTTTTAATACCTCAAATGTGCCCATCTAGAGTAATAAAATAAATGAGCTATTAATAATATGAAAATGACATTTAAAGAACAATGTAGGGAAAAGATAATGTCCTGTTTAAGCTCAGAGGTAAAAATCAATTTTATTGGCTTTCTCTTCCACCCAGGGGAGGACTGGCCAAACATTTATAGACATACAATGCAGGGGCACCTTGGACTGTAACAGAAATAAAGGGATAGGGGCGTCAATCACTTCCACCTTCTCTGCCTCCCAGTCCAGTCTCCATCCTCCAGGCTGCAGCTGACTTACCTTCAGCTTCCTCACAGCATCCTTCACAACTTCTGTGCCTTTTGGAGCTTCGACCTCTGTGTTTCCAAGGAACTGTGAAAAAAGAGGGAAAATTAACATACATTCACGATATGAAATGAATGAAACACCACCATATAAAACACTACCCGCACATATATCTAGTAAAAACACCAGAATCCTAAAAAAATAGATTTAAGCTTCTATTGATAATAATGTTGCATTAAATAGACATGATAAACAGTATCTTATGCACAATGTATTCAAGGGCAAAATCAATAAACACTAAATACTAGAGTCAATATATTTTAAATGTTCTTGAGTGTTTAAATGAAACTGATTTTGCGCAGGCAACACTTATGTGTGCAGTTTTACCGATGGCCGTCAGATGGAGCTATAGGGCTTTAGGAGTAGAGGTAGAAGTGCATTTCCACACGCGCGCGCGCGAATACGCACACACGCACACACACACACACACACACACACACACACACAGAGGAAGAGTTGTCTACTTCAATATCAGACTTTACAAAAACAGACGTCAGCTTCCAAAAAGCTGGAACATTTTAAAATGGAGCCAGCTGAACATTGTAGCCAACAGCCTAGTCTGATGTGGACTGTCTAGATAATCTGGGGAAAAACTTAGATACTTACTGTTGTCTATTCTTGTCAGACTAAAAAGAATAAACCTAGCATGGATTTTAATTGAACATCCAAAGCATGACAGAAAAAGAAATCTTTTACTCTGACACTTTCATGATGTACAATCTTTTATTAAATATTCAGCCTTGTTGAAGACTTTCAGCTTTTCTGGTACACAAAAAGCCACATCTCAGCAGAGGAAACAGTTTAAGTAATGTGAAAATGTCAGCACTCTAGTGGGGTGACAAATGTATGTGGTCACAGACGTGTCCAGCAGAGCTGCTGATAGATGCTCAGAATAGAATGGAGAAGCTCATGTTCCTGACCAGTGCATTTTGGACTGCCGGGGAGCGTTCCCAAGGCAGGATGAGCTCAGTGGCTCATTCATCAACCTGTACATGCAGAGGAAAAAAGACCAAAGACATGCCCTCGGGATGAACGCTCAAATTCATGGGCACTAAGTCCGCCTAACTAAAAAAAAAATACTTAAAAATTAAACAAAACATCAGGGACACAATTTTAAACCAGTAGCAGTTGGAGGAAGCCATGCATGTCATTTTTATCGCAGTATTTAACCTTTACACCTGAAATTTCACCCACCCAAGAGAGGCAGTGATCTCTGACGTGTCATTCAAGTGACCCCTGATCGACATGACCACCCATCTGGCAGAAATTCACCCCTCAAACTTACTTTCTCTTCTCCGGTAGTTGAGATTGTCCAAGTCGAGACAGCAGGCAAAACAGCACCAAATTAAATGCATGTCTCGGACCAAAAAGGCTAAAATAAAGCTAATTATAGCCGCTATACAGCAGTGACACAAGATAGAGACGAATGAGGATCCAAGAACAGAGGAGCCGTCAGCAGCCAAGTGAGTTTAAAACACTTAGGGTACATCCCAATGCAAAAAGCACTGTCGGGATTTTTTAGAAGCACCAGATCATAAATCAAAAGCTTTCAGAGATCCATCTATACCGCATAACTGCATCTCCTCTTCAAAGTAGACTTTTAATTCAATGACTAAAGTCTTTCCTGTCTTTTTTTTTGGTATTATTATGAAAAAGAAATCCCATAAATAGGCCATAAAAACACAAAGATTTGGATTTAGATTTAGAAAGTCTAATAAAAATCCCTTGATGACATATAAGACAATTAAAGGCATTGTTTTGTTTTTATATTATTCACATTAGTTCATTTATTCAACATTTTGTAAACGTCAAATATGGTCAAAGTGTCTTCTTTGGGTTCTGAGCAATAAATAATTGTTTTTATGCGAAACATTTTGATTTAAAATGTCAGTATTTCATCAGTTTAGTCTTGTCTACGCTATTAAATAATAATTGGAGCTTTTAGTTATGCCAGCACTGTTTTACAACTGCCAGATTCTCAAAGTTTGAAGTTCATATTAATATTTGCTGATTCCATGTTTGTACCAAAGGAGACAAGCTGCAAAGGCGGCTTAAAAGCCTCCCATTTTCTAACACTGTCGCTCTCATGTGGGCACCAATGAGAGGAGTTTTCCCTCCATTTTTTCTCATGCTGGGACAGTAAATCTTGATTTTCAAACTGGAGAGAAACAGAGACCATTATCTGTTTCTTGTCTCCTTCCCTCCACCTCCTCTACCTCTGACTAATGTTCACAGATCTGAACAAATCCAGACAGACAGCCAGCCAGCTCATCAGCGTGATCCAATACTGCTTTTTCACTTCAGGGAAGCGTCGTATCACAGGTCAGACGACACATCGCTTAAAAAAACCTCAGACGCAGACGCACAACCAATTTGTAAAGAGGAAACGGTAGACTGACGTGTTCGACAAACGGACAGAAAAGTGAATTCAGAGTGATTTGCTGATGCTAAACGAAGCTTCCGCTCAAATGAGGCTGCTGCTCCTGCTTTCATGTCACGCCTCACTTCAGCTTTCCACGAGAGCACATGAATAAATACAAAGAAATAGAACACAGGCCAAGACAAAAAAATTAAATTCCATTTTTTAGAAGTGTGGAAAATCTGTCCAGTATTTTAATTTATATAGGGTACTACATTTTTTTAAAAATTTCTTCCTATAAAGATATAAATACAGACCTTTCAAAGAGGGAGAAAATGGATCGCTATTCTATTCAAGGATGGACATTTTTTTCAACATAACAGAAAGACAAAATGACCTTTCCTTCTCCTTTTTCACAGACAAAAGCGACAATGATATGGTTTCACCTACCTTGGCATTGTAGGAGATATAATGCTTGGCCAGAGCTTCTGGGGTGTGCATCCATGTTTTATCTGAAATGATAAAACCATCCTGGTGCGTAAAGAGAGAATAAATCAAACGGCTCCTCATCAAATGAGGACATGGGCATAAATCTAACACAGCGACAACACACACTTTTAAAGCAGTGTTAAAACACCACTCAAATAAACAAGATTTATATAACATAAACGGGCAGAATGGTGCTTTTATTGCCACCAAATACCTGGCGAGCAACAAAAAACAGAGGCCACAAGTTGCTTTGTAAAAAACATGAAAACAAGCATTTAAGGATGGAAAAAATACTTTCACTCCCTTTTATCGATGTCTGCTTTTGAAGGTTGTTTTGGGGATCCTGAGTACTACCTACAATCTAGTTCCCACAAATGTAGAAAGCCCTCCAGTCAGCTTTAAAAACGCAGATCCGTGCCCATCTGCAGGAGATGGATGGATCTATAGCACAAACACATAGGACAAAAATGCAGCCAGGTCTGCGGCTCCAAAGATGAAAGCAGAACCGACAGGGAGGTTAATGTGTAATTACTCCAGTGCAACAAGCAGTAAGTGAGAGAAGACGTGGAGTCTCTTTAAAAATCGTTCTGTCTATCTCTTCTACAGATGTATCATGTCTTTAAAGTGTTGCCGCTACTTTTTTTCCTCTAGCGGAGCATAAAAGATGGTTCACTAATCTTGCCTGAGGCTTCATTATCCCATTTCAGGGCGTTTCATCCGTCAGTCACGCTGCACATTCACTGGATTATGAAATATGGGTCTATATGATGACGAGTGAGTGGAGCCTGGATGGGAGGCGGACTCCATCAGCAGGCATCATCTGATGAATGATTGATGGAAGGATGAAAAAAAGCTAAGTTAAGAATGAGCGAGGTGTCATTAGCATACAAGCAAGTCCATGAAGTATCTTTCTGAAACATTAAACAATTAATAAAAAACACGCATGACTGTGACCTTGGGGTGCTCCGCTCCTGAAGGTTGATTGCTCTAATCGGGATTTGCAAGGTGCAAACGATGTGATTCATTTTTGCATGCCCTCGGTGCATCTATGCTAATGACCCTGTTTACACTGGTGTTGCCAGCTAAGTGGCTGGATGAATTCAAGACCTAGGTAGTATTTAATTATGACTGCTTATTTTTTGCTAATTGGCATAATCTGTTGCAAAAAAACAAAAACAACATCCCTTTCGCCCCCCCCCCCCCCCAACAAATAAATAAATAAATAAATAAAACCCTTTCACTTGCAGAAATAAGTTTATGTAAGGGGACATCAACAGATAACAAAGAGAGCAACTACTCAGACACTTGATCGTGGAGAATTTAGACTTTTTACGCCTATTCAACAGCTGCGCAGAGAGATTATTTCCTGTTGGAAATATAGCATGTGATTCCCCCAAACTGTAATAAATTTCCTCCGGGGAGTCATGAAGTTGATGGCATATTTTCCTGTACAGCAACAAGGGGAAGAAGCTGTGGGCTGTAAATTTCAAGCGGCAGGATGGATGTGGTAGTATAGGGTAGTGAGAGAAGTTGGGCTAAGGCCTGACGCAGCAACTTGCTAAGTTTGCAGAAGATTTTTTTTCTTGAGTGAAAGGCAAATAATCTTACATACTAAATAAAGCACCACATGTGCAGCAGGCAGCACACAGATGATGTAACCCATCAATATCTTCTCTTCTTACTGTTGCTGTGTGCAGAAAGCATATTAAATTATATTTATCAAGCTAAGTTATCGGTCAGACTGGTAAAATCTACTTTGATACCAATTATTTTTAGGGCACAAGAGTAAAAAATGCAATTAAAAAGGTAGCTTTGACTGTTTGTTGAGGTACAGACACATTTGTTAATGTATTAATTAGCGTCTCTCAATGCTTTAATCTCATTTCTTTTGATTAACACTTAGAATCTCTCTTCAACTCCACTGATACCACATGGTTTACGAATTTAAGTTGATGGTTTTAGCTAGAGCATCTTTTCATATTTGGCTATGTTGTTGCTTAATATAAAAATATATAGGTGAAAAATATTGTAGTAGAAAAACATCAAAAAATTATTAATATTTAGGAGCATCGCAATTCAGTTAATGATGTAAGCCAGAAATGGAGTTCAGGTTTCATGAAGCTGTTGTTGGAGAGTTGTCAGGTGATCAGAGCTAGTTTCTCTTAGCAGGTCCTACCAGTGGTTTATTGATTTTTATATGTTCCGTCCTCCTGTTAGGGTTGTTTTTTTCTTGTTTTTTTTTTTTTTTAATTGTGACGGCTATCAGCTTTAAAAGGTTGGAAGTGGTTTGAAATTGCGTAGATGAAAGGTCACCTAACAAACTGATGGAGAGGGAGGCAGGACGTGGAGGATCAAACACCAAAATGCCGCTACTGTTGACTATTGTGGTGATACACTGATTTGTCGGAAGGTCCACGAGCAGCAGGGAGGCAGCCTCTTAACTTGCTACACTGCTCACTCACTGACGCGTGACAAATTCGCCGGGTGGCTTCTGATCTCGATCAGCGCGAAATGTGATCTCACATAATTTTCTGGGAGTGTTGACGCTAAACCTACTCCCCGGTGATGAGAGTGTCTAGCAGTAACATAAATGCTGTGACAGTGTGTTCTCTGAGCCAATCACAGTCTGTTCACACAGCTAGGCATGTACTGCCATTATGCTCAATCAAATTCTGTGACGTTCTGTGCTTTCCCGTCAAGCCCCAGTAAGATGATGAAACACC
>CAAE01014570.1:257146-268356 GCA_000180735.1 Tetraodon nigroviridis
ACATAATTTTCTGGGAGTGTTGATGCTAAACCTACTCCCCGGTGATGAGAGTGTCTAGCAGTAACATAAATGCTGTGACAGTGTGTTCTCTGAGCCAATCACAGTCTGTTCACACAGCTAGGCATGTACTGCCATTATGCTCAATCAAATTCTGTGAAGTTCTGTGCTTTCCCGTCAAGCCCCAGTAAGATGATGAAACACCACTTTTCTGCTATGTACTACATGAGCAGAATAACAGGCTTTAACTGTTGGGTGACCAGGTGGCACACAGTTGTTGTGACATAACTGTGCTATTAAGCTTGTCACTGATACTCCAGGATTCTACCAGATGGCAGCTTAGAGACATTGCATGTGTACTATACCTTCACTCCTTTGTGCACAGAGTTGCAGGGCTGCAGAAGCAAAGCATCTGGTCTGATTTCTTACTCTTTTTTTATTTTTAAGTCTTCTTTTCTTTTTAATCTTAAACACATGGGGGGGGGGGGGGGAACTAACGTTGCCTGATGTGGTTTAGTTTAATACAGTTTGATTCTACATAATATGACTGCTGGTGTTTTAAGCCTTTTGTGAATGTGTTACATCTAATCTTGTTGCGGAATTATCATCCGCTTAACCGTGTAAATTGACAATGGCATTATGTCGCCAACTGTCGAAAACTGAATGTTGCACCAATGTCAAACACTGCAAATGTACTTGCATGAATACACCGCTCAAATCTGGCATGGGGACAATACGGTTTTAATCTTATGCAGGAAAAAAAAACAAAAAACACGCTACATATGACCAAGCCAGTGAATATTACTCACAGGTCCAACAAAAACAGTTCCAACTCCACCTACAGTCTACTGCAACACTAGTGATCTCACCAACGTCTAAATGTCAGAGCCAAATTGATGTTTTCTCCATTACCTTCCATGTCTATAGCCTCTCTTTCGCTTTCATTCAGAACCTTTTTGTGTAAAGTTGAATAGCTGTCTTCATTGTTGAAGAAGATAAATCTATAACCATCAAGCCGCACATATTAGAAGGAGGTTGAAAAAAGTGACTTGCTTTTCTCCTCGTCAGGGGTAAGCAAAGCGCTCGTGTTGTTTAACAGTAATTCAAATAAGACATTAGAGTGTTGCTCTGGGTGAGAATTTTTCAATCTCCTGGTAAAAGGTTATGTTTCTGGAAGGTGGTTGAACAGAAAGACATTCAGGGACACTTTCGCTGTTCACAACATCATCCAACCCAAACAAGTTTAGCGGGGAGGATCATTTTACATAGTTTCCAACTCTGCTTATACTGCAACCCTGTAGTGAGACCTTGTAACGATTTTAATAGCTTAGTGTTTATTTAGGACAGCTATTCATCAATAGCCATGAAGAAATTCTATCTATCTATCTATCTATCTATCTATCTATCTATCTATCTATCTAAAGTATCTAATTTTCTGTGAATGCTCTCTGTTGATTTGATCATAATGGCTGTGAGAAGACACCTGACCTAAATACATCAACGCAAAAAAAAAAAAAATGCTGCTCAAAACAGACCAGACAAAGATATTTTCTACACGTTTTAAGACTTGAATCTGCACTAAAAATAATACACACTGGAGTGAAAGAATTCCGGTTAAACATCAGGTTCACTAAGAAGCTATAGCTCTCACTGCTGAAGGTGAAACTAGGACAACTCACGGCTTGTTTTTTTAGGGCTGTCCCTTAGCAAAAACAGCAATTTGTTTATTTCTCATTCTACAGACCATCAGTTCTAAATATTTGCAGCCATGACCACAACTTCAAATGGTTTTTTTAGGAATACCCCGCTCAATTCTGGCATAGGGACAATACGGTCTTAATCTTATGCAGGAAAAAAAACAAAAAACACGCTACATATGACCAAGCCAGTGAATATTACTCACAGGTCCAACAAAAACAGTTCCAACTCCACCTACAGTCTACTGCAACACTAGTGATCTCACCAACGTCTAAATGTCAGAGCCAAATTGATGTTTTCTCCATTACCTTCCATGTCTATAGCCTCTCTTTCGCTCTCATTCAGAACCTTTTTGTGTAAAGTTGAATAGCTGTCTTCATTGTTGAAGAAGATAAATCTATAACCATCAAGCCGCACATATTAGAAGGAGGTTGAAAAAAGTGACTTGCTTTTCTCCTCGTCCGGGGTAAGCAAAGCGCTCGTGTTGTTTAACAGTAATTCAAATAAGACATTAGAGTGTTGCTCTGGGTAAGAATTTCTCAATCTCCTGTAAAAAGGTTATGTTTCTGGAAGGTGGTTGAACAGAAAGACATTCAGGGACACTTTCGCTGTTCACAACATCATCCAACCCAAACAAGTTTAGCGGGGAGGATCATTTTACATAGTTTCCAACTCTGCTTATACTGCAACCCTGTAGTGAGACCTTGTAACAATCTTAATAGCTTAGTGTTTATTTAGGACAGCTATTCATCAATAGCCATGAAGAAATTCTATCTATCTATCTATCTATCTATCTATCTATCTATCTATCTATCTATCTATCTATCTATCTATCTATCTATCTATCTATCTATCTATCTTAAGTATCTAATTTTCTGTGAATGCTCTCTGTCGATTTGATCATAATGGCTGTGAGAAGACACCTGACCTAAATACATCAACGCAAAAAAAAAAAAAAAAATGCTGCTCAAAACAGACCAGACAAAGATATTTTCTACACGTTTTAAGACTTGAATCTGCACTAAAAATAACACACACTGGAGTGAAAGAATTCCGGCTAAACATCAGGTTCACCAAGCAGCTATAGCTCTCACTGCTGAAGGTGAAACTAGGACAACTCACGGCTTGTCCTTTTAGGGCTGTCCCTTAGCAAAAACAGCAATTTGTTTATTTCTCATTCTACAGACGATCAGTTCTAAATATTTGCAGCCATGACCACAACTTCAAATGGTCCTTTTTAGTTGTTGCCTGTCTGATTGTGAACAGAACTTAGCTGCCAACAGGGTGCTTTTACTTTGAAATACACAAGCTGGGCTGCATTTAAAGACCGAAGGAGGATGTAAATGTTGAATTACGCCCTCATGGACATCAGTCAAAAGGAGTTAAACAGCATTTTTTAAAATATTTATTTAGATTATATATATTTATTTTACAGCAGAGAAAAATAAAAAGCTGAAAAATGGAATTCTCCAGTCTAGAAGGACCTACATTAGTCACTGCAGCACCAGGCAACTGTGATTTAAACAAGATCAACTAATTTTTCACAAGAGGTAAACATTTTAATCTCCTTGATAGGACTTATTTAAATATTTATTATCTAAGGGACAATTCTGTTCCTATAAGTTGTGCCTTTCTAAATTCAAAAATGCAGCAAAATACTGTTCTGGTAGCATCAATTTTAAGGAAACCAATAAAAAGCACAATATCCCTGCAGACATTATATCTACAAAATATGATCAAGTCCAGAACCTGTAGCTAGAAATGAGAACAGAAGGGAAATCTAGGTGCACTTTGGACCGTATGTCCACTAAAATTGAATTGATTTTAACAATAATCAATCAATAAAGAAATAAAAAGACAGCTGCTGTGCACACATTAATAGCTCTAGATATACAAACTTTATGGGCCATGAACTCAGATAAAAAAAACATTCTTTATCTGAAAGGAAAGACTATATTGTCTGTTGATAATTTCTTGTCAAAAACTGACTGGTGTTTTGGATGTATTTAGAACAGTGTGTGGGGGAAGCAAAATAAAATCTAACCTGTAATAAATGAAAGTTCTTCGTGCCTTAACCCTATTTCCTCACTTTTCAGCTACTCTCCACAGGAGTCGCCAAATCAGCTGGCTCCATCTAACCTCGCCCTAACTTCATGTCTTGTATCGATACATTCATTTATCTCCTCTTTAGTCTTCCTCTAGGCTTCCTGTCTGGCGGTTCCAACCTTAGCATCTTTAAAATCATATGAAAAATGCAGCCCCTTTCAGTGACATTATGTCAACATGCAACCAAGCTCTGGTGCAGTCAAACCGCAGCATCTGTTTATGGAAATTAAATTCTCATTAAGGTGAAAGGAGCAAAGTTAAAATTTCATTACAGTGCATGAAAGAGAAATGCAATTTGAACTGCTGTCTTTCCAAATTTCCATATTTTTTTTTTTCTGGAATGAACCATGCTGAAGTGAAAAAAAAAAGGTATAACAGGCAAATATTATTTAAGCTGTATGTAGCACCTGAGCCTTGGGCACTTCTGAATACTTTCTGCAGGTCTTTGATTCATACCTGAGGGTTCAAAACACATCAAGCGGTTTTGCCATCATAAGCATCCCCTCCTGGGCATTTGCATAGGTTTATCTCCAGACTCAGCAGTTTTTTTTACAACCTCCAGCATCTAAAACCTGGGAGACTGTTTGTTCTGGTTAAATGTATTGTCGGCATGTTATGATTAATGTTTCTGAAAAGCCACAGAGAAGCTGTGCCAGGACACACAGGGGCCACTTTTGCCAGTACTGACTAAACTCACGGAAAGTCCAAAATGGTTAAAAGATAATACATCCTTTGCCATGCGTGAACTTTCAGGTGCATGGAGAAAAGTCTGACGCCTCATATGTGTCAGAAGCGCAGAATAGGTTGTTTACTGTAATTTACAAGCTCCATTAAAAGCTCGGACAGATTTAGCTCAAGTCCAGGTCCAGACATTAATGAGTGTTTTTCTGCTCACCTTTTTTCCTGTTGAAGGCGCGGTTCATAGTGGAAAACCTGTGTCTCCAAATTACCGCCTGAGTGTGTGACAATGTTCCACCTGGAGCAGCAGAAGGAAAAGTAAGTTAAACACAGCTTTGACCTCCAGCTTTTAGTGAAAAGCACGTAAGTTTTTGCCCAGCGAAATATCCCCTCCCACGGAACATGAGGCTGTGTTGGTCAATCCAAAGTGTTGAGAATTAAAGTTCTGAGACATCTGCTTTGCATTTGTTTCCCACAGAAATGCAACATAGTTATTACACATGGAGGCTGTAGGCCCTCTGGTGTTGAAACAAACACACTCGGAGTTCTCAGCAACATGGTGGCTGTGCGAATGGGTGCTGCACAGTAACATTGTTTACCATGATCCTTGACTGGTATTACTTCTTAATCTTTATTCCACTTCCTACTCTGCTTCCTCTGACACATGCTACCTTCTAGCTCGTGCTGTAACCAGCTGGCACAGCACATTGCGGAGCAGCTACAACACACTTAAGGAGCCAATTGTTTTCTAAATGCAAAACTACACTGACACACTGCCCTGACCGCTTTCAGACCCAAGTTCAATTCCCCATGAGAGCTCAGTAATCTTGAGGACAGCAAGGACAAAGTGTTCAGGACTTGGAGGCTGTCAGCCAATTCCACAATCAATATCCCTGCTAATAATAGTGTAAGTTTTCTTTTAGTCCATGGTTGGGTTGGAACTTAGCCCTTTCCAGAAATTTCTTTAAGTTATGGCCAAGGCTGATGTATTACAGTCACTTGGTCAATACACTCTTCTTTGAGTAAATTCCCTTTCAGGCTCTGATTGCTAAGGTTCAATAATTCAGAGCAAAGTGCTTCTTAATCTGTCTTTCCTGTTGCCCTTCAATCACAGAGTCTTTCTGGCCTAATGAGGTATTTGTGTGGTCTAACCAGAAAGTGTTTCAGGTAAGTTTATGTTATAGTGCATCTCAGAGCTAAGCAAAAACAACACTCAAGTCTTTACAGGACAGCAAAAAATACCTTTGTATTTATTGAATTTTTAATAAATCACCTTTTTGTTGGAGGTCTTGGTTGGATGTTGAAAATATTACAGTCTTTGAGTTATGCTTGTTTCCCAGCTACAACAAGTGACAGAACTCTGGAAATCAAGTTGTTACACAAGTTGACAGCTGAATATCTGTCAGATACGCTGCTAAATTGAAGTCAAATTGCTTAGTAACTGCAGAAACCTGCTCTGCATTAACAATAGGAAGATACTGATTCTAACTACTTTAGCATTATTTCCTCTTTTAAGATGGAAATTACACCCTTGTTGCCCCTGAGAGTAAAAGCAATTACAAAGGGAATGTCAGACCTGTTAAGTAACAGTGATCACATTCAAATATAACAAATAAGCACAGTTTAGACACTGAAAACAATACAATACCGTTGTAAAAAATTTGATAGATCCTATGAGGTTAGCTTTGAATAAAAAGGAGTCTAAATCCACAAAAGAATGTTACTGTTGCCAACAAATCCTGACAAACATTATCAAACAAGCTGATGACAACAATCACACGGTAAGTGGCCATTTCCTCATAGCAACAGAAAGGCCCTTGGCTTTAGATAAAGACATAATGACATAGAGCATGTAACTAAAGCAAATGGAGCCCACAGAAAGAAGCACATAGCTTTTAAAGTAAAGGGATATTCCTCTGCTGCAGAGGCCCCACAAAGGTCTGGAGATCTTTAAATGGGACAAACTTCAGGGTGGAGACTGGCACATTCCTCAGGCTGCTAAAAAAGCCCCAAAACAAAGTAACTTTACAGCTGGAAAAGACAAACTTGAATTTCTTTTCACAGGACTGGCATGCCGATGTAGAAAATATCATAAAGACAGGTAACTCAAAGACACCACTGTGCTACTTTCATTTCACTGAAGACCCCAAAGTAGATTCTGCATATCACACACAAAAATGTCCTGCAGGGAGCAATCCAGATGTTGGCAGCAGCAGGATTTAACCGGTTGCATTTCAGAACGTGAGCATGGACTTTTAGTTTTGGTTGAATTAATTATTCTGCATGGTAATAGAGCACAAGTCAATTAATTTTTTTCCCCAGTGTGATATTTACTGTATGTATAATACGGATCAAATGAACAGAACACATCTCCCCAACAATCTAATCTAATCTAATCTTGTGCACTGTGTTGTTATGCACACTCCGAATGCCTTCTGTAACTCACTTATTATCCCGCTGCAGTGCTTTGTGTTTTAATGTAAGAGCTTCAACTGGAACTGGAACCACACTGGAAGGCAACCTGAACAGCAAAACCATGATAGAATCAAAAGTGCCAAAGAAATGTGCTTAAAACTTTTACTCCCTCTAAACCTGTTGGGATGATTGACACCTGGCACACTGCTGCCGGCAACAGGATTGGAACGTGATCAGCTGTTTCATAGCCTGTAGTGAATGAGTTTCTAAAAAAAACATCCCAATTGGCCCCAGAGCTGATCCTGCTTAGAACAGTACTAGAAGTCACAGTTAAGAGCTTTACCTTTTTGTAGACAGCTCTAAGGAAAAGGTCGGGCTGTGTTTTGTGTGTTCGCCGTACGACGCTGCCAAAAACGCCTGGATCTGCACCTAACTGTGATATCACTTGTTTTGGCTGACACCTGCGGTGTTCTGACTAGTTTTAACAGCTTTCTGTCTGGTCTTTCAACCGCAGACCCCTTCAGACCCCACAACAGACACAAACGCATATATTTAACACTGAGCCGCAAACTTCCTCAGTCTAGCATCACTGTTTCCATCTGCAGAAGAAGGAGCATGTTTTTCGAGCATGTTTCAACCAAAAAGAGAAAACTTAGCGGAAAATGTGAGCCAGCAGTTCACTTACTTAGGATATTATCCTCCAAAGAGCACAACAACAGCCATATCCAGTCTCTAACATTCTCATCTTCAGTGACTCAAACACTTGGAACGCAGCATTTAAAAAAAAAAAAAAAAAAAGAGCTTTCTGGAAATGAGAGCAACCTCCTTTGACTCTTCCCTCTGGCCAAACAACAATAAAACAAACAAAGTAAATTCAAAGTTTGACTGAAGTTTGTTTGCATATGCCTCTCTCCCGGTCACTAATCTGACCCATATGCACTGCAAAGGCAGCGGGTTTTTAACACTGAATAGAAGCTGAGCGTGCACTGTGGTCCAAACATAATGCCTCAGAAAAGAAAATCAACAAAGATCCTTTGTTTTCTTCCCTTTGCTCTCGCCCCAACTCTGGAATTCTGCTCGCTAAGCACAGCACAGCACAGCACAGCACAGCAACAGTCTGTTTATGAATTTTGTCCCAGAATTCCTCAGCAGAGTCCACCGTGGTATCTTTGTGTCGAATCTAAAATCCAGGCTTGCTCTCTCACAGCCCGGCACTTCAGCTCTTCTGGAACAAATTAAGCTGCATGGCATGCTTTATCGAGAGCTGCTGTCACTTACAGGGACAGAAGGAATCAAAGATCTAAAAAGGAGAAACATGCAACAGCAAAGCTGACACAAATGCTACTTACTTGCCTTCAGACTGCAGAGGACTAGTAAAGAAGGAGTTCCAGCAGAGCTTAATGGTTTTCAGCTGTGTGCCAGATGGTGGGACACTGAACTGCACTGAGGGGAGATGATTGGGTTTGCAAACTCATCAAGAAGCCTTTGCCGTGACACACGATACTAGACATTCAAACCAAACTTCCTCCGCCCACAGATTGCGCAAAGGAATTTCTTCAGAGTTTGGAGAGAGAGGAGAAAAAAAAGACCCTTTGGAATAGAACTGTCTCTGAGATTCACCAAGGCATACCGGAGCTGACCTATAAACGTTAACATACAAGAGGTTGTGGCCTGACCCCTCGGCTGCAGCTTGTGATGCATCCTGACACGACAGCCGTAGGCCAGAGTTGTCACATCAGTCCAAACAGCTGTTGCACTAAAGAGACTTGAAGCCGCAAAAGCTTTTGAATGATATTATAACAATCTGACTCTCCTTATTATGGTGGCAAACATCTGACCGGTCTTTCTGAAGGCTTTAATGGGATTGCTTCCTCGGGCTTTAAACACTTCAACGGGAACCAGAGACAAGTCCATTTTAAACACCACTGTTACTTTTTTTTTTTTTTTAAACTGAATGATAAATAATGGAATGAACTTGCATACAAAATATTTTATCTGGCTTTAAATTGACTGTCTCTGCCTTTATTTTTCTGCAGCACTGTGTCCCATTTAAAATCTGACTTTAAGATTTTGACTGCCTCAGGTGCGTAGTGCACAAAATGGCTAAATGCAATACAATACGTATTTGTAAACCTGGGTTTACTGACAGAAGAATCTTTCAAGGAAAAATAATAAAATACTTCATAAACATCTAATTACAATATTCTGCAGGGTGGATAGCAAGAACTTAAAAACACCAAAAAATTCACAGCCAAAAATATCTACTACATGTTTTTACCTCTGCTTCAATCATGTGACAAAGTTTGAATTATGAAGGCTTTTGATTGTGTTTCTTTTTCTGCAGTTTTTCCATGATACTGCTTTTCTTTTAGGCTTATAAAAGTTTAGATAAAAAATGTAGTCCAAATGTCATTAGGGGAGTTTTATGTCTGTGTTATAGCTGTAGTAACTTCAAAGGTTTTGGCTAAAGATCACATTAAATCTTTATGTGAATTTTTTTTAAAAAAGGTCACAAACACTTGCCAGCCAGTTTACAAAGGTCAGTCAGCACAAGGGATTTCTTGTTCTTCCTAATGGCATCTAGTTACAGATTCAGCTCAGTTGGGGCCTTGGGTGGTGTTGTGTTTTTGCTGGCCAGCAGACCTTTGGTTTCTGCCTGAGAGAGCACTTGAAGCAGGGTGGGTGTCAGCATTTGGCCTGTTTTCACTTTATTTTTCTAAGGTTTTTCTTCTCTCTGCCCTGTATCATTTCATGTTTACATCTTGTATGAACAGCTGTGGCAGGGGTAAAGGGAAGTGGCCGACCCAGCCACTTTCCGGGAAAGTGGGGCCCTTCAAGCTTTGTAGATACAAGTTAAAATGAGTTTGAGAAATGTTCACATAAAAAAGCCTTATAAAGTAGAAAAGTTATAAATCTCCTAATCTTTTGCTTATTCAGGTGCTGCAGGACTGATACTTCACGGAACAAATCCACAGATCCCACGACTACTTTCTGATGAGGCCATAGTTAAAGGTAGAGATAAGTATGAAGTGCATTTCATCTCAGAAGATTTTCATTGAGATCTGCAGCCTCTGAGCTGTGATTGACTGAATGTGATGAGAAAATGCGTGAAAGCAGAGGTCTATTTAGGTTTGACATCCTGCACTAAATGGTGTGCACTGGTGCACCAGAAATGATGATGTTTTCATGAGTGAGTGCTGATATTTCCCTCTATGCCCAGTGCAGATTGCAAAAAAAAAAAGTGTTCGTGCTGAAATGATTTATAACAAGTCTGACGTGTCTCTTAATTTTGCAAAAAAAAAAAAAAAAGATAAGGCTCTTGTCTGAATTAAAATATTTTACTTTTTTCCCATCTAACCCCAGTGCTAATATCTTTGAGGTTTTTTTTTCTATAGTACCATGAGGACTGTTGGGAATTAAATTAACTATCTGATATTGTGGCTTGCAGCGCAAGGCTTCCTGGTAATTAATGTACAACATAAAATCCTGTTTAATGCATTGCTCCACCACTCCACTTGACAAGACTTAAATATTTAGCAACTCATACTTCTAAGTGTCTGCATTTTTTTTAAATCTATTTTCACCACGTGCAACTTTTGATGTTTTTTTTTTTTTAAATTCATATTCAGGTTAGGGCTCAATTATTTTGGTGCTTATCAAAAAAATCAAAAAAAGTCCCAGGTGTCAGTCGAGGTTATAGTCATTTGTATCCTCTATTTACCATTTTAGCCACCTATTGTTAGCTGCATACTGCTGAAAGCTTTTGACAAATGAAGATTCGCTAGCATTGGCTTCACAAAAATATATATATAGTATCGCATTTAAAACCATATATATTTTTTTTAGTATTGCAAAAAAAAAAAATACAAAACTCTACTCTACTTTACAAAGTTTAAAACAGTCCATCACATTATGGTTTTAAAGAACTACAGTAGCAGTCTTCAAACTTAATTAAATCAACACACGCAGGAAAATCAATGTGACTACAAACTGCACAAAAAAAATTCAATGGGGTCATGAACCAACCTTTTTTGTTGAAACCTCACAAGGAAGCTAATTAAATGAGACAAGCCATGAGGTGAAACATTGAAGCAGACTACTGCCTCTCGTACACATGCTGCAGACAGCTGAAAAGGTCATGCTGTGCTACTGTGCTGCACTATTGATAAGAATAAAATAACTTGCTTGATTAAAATGTTTTTGAAAGCACACAGTTAGGTTCTAGAGGTTCTTTTGTGAAAGAGACTAATTTCACACAGCAATAGCGTGCTGTTGAGCAAAGCTAACTCTTCATGTTTCTTTGACTGTTAGGAAAG
>CAAE01014570.1:280936-295447 GCA_000180735.1 Tetraodon nigroviridis
CGCTGTAAAGCGCGGTGGATCGAGAGCTACAGGTGGAATATAAAAAACAGTAATTGTTGTGCCAGGACAAACATGAACCTGAAAAGACTGTTTTGACTTGGCTTTTAAAAGTGCCAACTATATATATATATATATATACAGTATATATGTAATTCATTTGAACAAACTTCAAGTTTTCTCAATCTGAGAAGGGACATCTCCACATCTGTCTTTTTCACCTTAAGGTCCAATGAGTGGACCAGGGTCTGCCCTTTGCCTGTTCTTTCAAAATGTGGCAGGGCTGTGAGAACATAAACAAACAACCCAGAGCATGAAGTAGAGCACCTTCCCTCACAGGCAAAAGAAGGTGGAGGGCTGCAGCCGACCCAGATTCAGTGTTGACGAGCTGAGCAAGGAGGAGAAAAAGGAAGAGTTTTCACACTATGCTGGACATACACATGTTAGCTGGGACTTGGGATGGACTGTGGAATGTGATGGAAGCGCAGACAGCAGTTTGCAAGTCTGCGGGTGAGAAATGGCACTAAAAGATCCACTGAAACTTAACATAATGAATTCTGTCCAAACTGTAATGCAAAGACATGGCCAAACCTTTCAGGGCCACTCTCATGATTGGCCATACTTTACCAACAGGACACACAGGTCAATACCAAGCTGACAGATGGTTGTTTAAATACAATAATGATGAATTAAGGAAGAGATGGATAACCTGTTTGAGGTCTTTACCTGATGCTGTCATAGCTTGACGATCCACCCACCTGATCCAAACCAGGAACAGACAGCGGTTACAACACATCTGATATGATCTCCTACTAATAGTCCTTTCTGTGCTCACCTTTAGGGATTTTTAGGTGATATACCTCCACATTTGTGCCCAAGATAAATGAGGCGTGCAAATACATAATTCAGCAGCAAATTTCTTTTCAAAATATTCAATGCAGAATGGTCTCAGTCAGTGTGGCAGTGTGCCACCGAAGGTCTTTCCAGCCAAGCTTGCTTCAGCAGTTTCTCTCAGAGTCACCATCCTGGTCCTTATCTCAGCCCCTGCACAGAGCGCTAAACAGAACCGTGGCTAGTGCACCAATTACACACCAGATTTCCTCACTGGCTCCTTTTTTTTTTTTGCAGCTTTTCTTTACTGCTTGTCATTAAACTGCCTGAGCATCCCGGTGGGCCAGATTGAGAGAGTTAATTGCATGAGTTACGCTGACCATTATCAAAGAGGTAGATGCACAACACACAATGGTCAGATTCCTGACGGTTTACCTGTGGAAAAATCCTACAGAAATGTGTTCTACAATTTAAATGAGAATTTAACTTGAATCCTTGAAACCACTTAGTCAATTTAAAAAAAACAAACCAAAAAAAAAAAAAAAGATTCAAATTTAAAACTCTACAAAGCTACCATGTTTACAGAAAGTCAGTCTTTGCTGGCCAAACTTTACTGTTTTTAGTGGAACCGGCCTCCTCAGCATCATTCCCAGCTGCAGCAAGCAGCTGTTCTTGCAGGAAAAAAAACCACTAAGAACCCACGACCCATTAACTACCCAGCACCAGACAGCAGACCAAGTTAGTGAGCAGCTGGTGAATGCTGCGGAGCATTTAGCGTTTTAATGGACAGATATTTCCCTCCGGAGTTGGGGTACAGATAAAAAGTAAGATAAATGGAGAGTAAAAAATCAGGCTTGTTCACGTCGCTC
The DNA here is from genome assembly GCA_000180735.1 of Tetraodon nigroviridis. Taxonomy (NCBI): domain Eukaryota; kingdom Metazoa; phylum Chordata; class Actinopteri; order Tetraodontiformes; family Tetraodontidae; genus Tetraodon; species Tetraodon nigroviridis. The sequence goes on from CAAE01014570.1 coordinate 282,634, forward strand.
TCAGCCTGGTAAATGTGAAAAATGTGCAAAAGGCAGTAATTTATTTGAGGCTGAGTGATCAGGTTTGCAAAGAAGGTATCCTTGGCTTCATCTCCCACTGTATGTCATGGTTGGGCCCGGAGTGTGAATTGTTTGCACTTTCCCACTCACATTCCAGTCATCTGAATAAACTGAATAATAAAATGACAGAGGGAACATTTTGAATAAAACTGACCACAGGTTTCGTAACTTAATAATGAATAATGAAAAAGTGTATCCGTGGGAGTGAAAAGGAAATTGAAGCAAGCGCACTAACGCTAACGCTGGAGAAGGTTGACGGCTGCAACAAAAGCTATTTCTGCAGACAGACATGGGCAGCAGTCATTATACAAGCACCATTAAGAGACCTAATATTACAAGAATACCTGAACTTTGTAACACCAGAAGGGCTCTAATCGAGAGGTAGCCTACTTTAGCGACACACAATTATTTTCAAAAAAGATTAGTAAGTAGTCATATGTAACAAAACATTTAATTTCACCAAATTAACAACTTTAACCATTTTTGATTTCTAAATACACCTATTGATGCATGTCTTGGACACATCGTCAGTGATAGTACCTGGGGTCATCGGGGGTTTCGGGTCTTTCAACATCAGACCCCCTCACCCAGGCGACCCGACTGGGAGTGATCAGTTCCCGGCCTGTGTCCAAGAAGCGCTCGTCCACGGCTTGTCCCGCTGGATCCACAGCCATCTGGACGCCCTCTCCACCCACTGACTAGCTCGCTGTTCCTCAATACTGGCCCTCACTTCTAGTTGGACCTGATCCCGCCTTTCCTTGCCCTTGAGCCTGCTGAGGTGGGTGGTCGGTGTTGTTCCCAGGCCTGCACGGCCAGTCGCCACGGCTCCCACAAGCTCTTTGTGGTGCAGCCGAGATTCTGCCTGGTCCACTGCCTCCTGAGCCCTCCACCTTCTGCCAGTCCGCACCTCAATGCCGGCAAGAGCTACCTTGGGATCCTTGGACTCCCTGTACTGGAGAACTTCCCTAGCTCTGGTAACCATGAATTCCTCTGCCAGGCTGCTGAAGGGGAGTGTCAGCTTGTTGTTGTTACCGTAGAGGGCATTGCTGCTCAGACTCCTAGGTAGTCCCAGCCAACGCCTGAGGCAGCTGCTGACCCTCCTCTCAAGCCCTTCCACGGAATGGAAATTGGAAATTCATACACCAGCAGTGGCCACAGTATCCTAGGTAGGATACCATGCTGGTATACCCATGCCTTGAATTTCCCCGGAAGACCTGACTTATCGACCAACGTCAGCCAGTGCCCCAGCTGATCATTGGTTTCCCTGATGGAAGCGGCATCCTTTAAGGAGCCGTCGAACATTTTACCTAGGCTTTTCACCGGTTTCTCAGAGACTGATGGAATCTGGGTGCCTCCCAGGTAGAAGCGGAAGCGGTCGGTCACCTTCCCTGCCTTCAGGACTAAGGACCTAGATTTTCCAGGTTTAAAGCGCATACGGGCCCAAGTCATAAGCCTCTCCAGGCCCCTGGAGGATCCAACGGCACCCCTGGAACTGACGTTGTTGTTACTGTCAGATCATCCATGAATGCTCTGATGGGGGGCTGGCGAATGCCTGACTTGGTTATGGGTCCTCTGCACTCTGGCTCAGCTCATATATACCAGTGATACAAAATACATCATGCATGCTTTTGCTGCATGGCTTAGAAATATTATCTATATAAAATAAATATATCTACTCTAAAAATTGCCATTATAAAATATGTTTCGCATTTGTGTCTCTTTTGTCTCAAACTGGGCAAATCTCATTAGTCTCAGTGTGAAGCATCTTTGAGGCTGATAGTGCAGAAGAAAATAAATATGTTCTGGGGAAATACAAGTATTTATTTTAGCGCACAGCCTTGCCAAACATCTAATGCACACAAAAAGCCATTGGAGCCTGCGAGGAGGAGATAGAGCTGAAGCTTTCAAACTGTAGAGCTAAACACCAGGACTATGCACATACCGTAAGTCCTGCCAGTTTAGCAACAGACTGATGCTGATGCGTTTAGGGAGTCTCAAGTGGAGTAAAAACCACCAATTTCTGCCTCATGAGGAACAAAAGATGCATTAACAGTGGTCTGTTTCACACCGCAGCAGGACCACTTCTTCAATTTATGAGCAACGCCTCGGACAGGCAGCCAGAGATGTGGCAGAGCAGCGAGACGTGGTTTTTAAAGCCTCAGTCAAACTGCAACAGTGAGTGCAACAGTTTGCTTCCTTCTCCTCGTTCCTTCGTTGTCAGTTATTAGCTCCACAGGCACCAAAACAATCTGTGGTGGAATGGAAATGAAAAAAAATCTGAACCCCACTACTGAATTTTAAAGGAAACCCGCATCCAAAAAGGCCAAGTCCACACAATATCACAGCGTTGCTAACAAGCAATTCACATTGAAACAGAATTGCAGAACAGACTTTTGTTTAACTCATGAGGCTAAGAATGAAATGTGTATCTTTGCCAAGAAAATGTAAATTATATGAAATTAAAAACAGTGCAACAATGTCTGGGAAAGTCAATGACAATATGTAAGCATAAATCAAAAACAGAGGTTCCTGCATTTGTGCTGGAACTGAGATCACAAACACAACAGTTTTTTAAAACAGCTTAAAGAAGAACATTTTTCTTAGAGATCTGAATGCTAGAAGTGGTCGACGGGCTTGTGCTTTTCTGTTGCCTAAATATCAGACATTGGCACAATCAAAGCGCAGACAAGCCTGAGATTAAAGACTGTCGCATGCTGCTGCACGACCAGGAGTATGGCACCGCGCAGCACCCCCTGCTGCACCGCTGCAATTATAAATCTCAGAAAAAAGTGTCAAGCAGCGTCTCCATGATATCACCCAGAGTTTGCTGTGGAAACAGTGGGAATTCTAATGCTCAGAAGAAGGAGGTCTCATTAAAACCTGCAGATCCACCGCCTATTTTACATTAATTGTTTTGAGAATTTGCTTAACTTGAATCAGAGCCATTTTCAGTGGTATATTTTCTTGAATTGTGATTAAGTTTTAACAAAAATCCCACAAGTGCCAAGCATGAAGCATTTCCATTAAATGTGCTCCAGCTGATCTGGAGCACCAGTAACTACAGATGCACAGGTGAATGTGAGAGCAGGGACAATACAGAACTGACCCTGTCCCAGTGTCAAGGAGGATTTTGTTTGGTCAGAGGCAGAGATAAAAGCAGCCCTCTGTAAGTGCTATCGAGACACCAATTGGTAATTAACATGAAGTGTCCACCACTGGGTGTCAGCTGCAGAGCATCTGAGGAGTGGAGTGTTAATCAGCCGGTAAAGAGAGGTTAAAGTTAACGTCAGTTAACTTCTGTGCATCCAGTCTGTGGATGCTCCAACAGAGCCCCAATAGTGTTATTAGCCCTGATACTGCCCACAAAAGGTCCTTTCAGTAATTAAAGGCAGTCTTGTACAAGGAAGAAAGGTGATTACAGCTCACTTTACTGATTTATTTAGTTTGTAATATTTTATCTTCAGGTTGTGATTCTTTTGTTAATTATCTTGAACTTTGGTTAACTGTTTTTCTCCCCCGGTAATTCTCACAATTAGTAAGCGGATAAAAGACCAAAGTACTTGACTTGCTGCATATTCTTCAGTAATTCTGCCCCGTAACAGCGTAATTTTACATCCTGACACTTTTTTGTGTTATCTCATGTTTTCCACAAGCCTTTTATTTTAATTGGATTTGATGACATACTTGGCAGAGCGTGTAAGAATGAAAAGTGAGGCTAGGCGCCCTGACTCTGTACAGGGAGCACAGTCTGCACTACAGTAATGATCTGACATGAGTCAAATGAGCAGCTTCAGGGCCCCGTTCATGCACAGATCAGCAGGAAACCACATCATTCGAAGCACAAAGAAGCACTCGGTGACATGTTTCACAAAACGACTTCTGAAACAATTTGGAAGGTCACGCCCTGTGATTACGAGTGGGCGCTGTCGACATGGGGACGAAGGTGAGAGGAGCGGCGCGAACCTGCAAGGCGATTTAGCATTCAGCCCACGCGTCTGCCGCGGCGTCTGGCTTCGTCTGGCTTCCATCACTATCAAATCGTGGTCGCTCGGAGCGCTAATTGTGGAAAGACATGTCTCTCATCCCATTAGCTTATCTCCTGCAAAATACAGGCACACTTTAACCGGGAAATTTTTATTTCAGAGGTACTCTCATTATTGGAAAAAGCAGTATGACAAACTCTGCAAAAATTCTGCCGTAACCCTCGCCTGAGTTCATTTTAATTTATTATTCAATTCAACAGAAACTGACATTTGCATGAATGCAAAGCAGAATAACTGTCTCCAAGAATAAATAGTTATCTAAGGGCAGGTGACTTGTTGTTTTCTTAGTATTTGTGCATTACGAATGCAAAAATACAATCTAAGGACACAGACCACACCAAGAAGAATGAGCAGATTATGATTCACCTCACCCCTGATGTTTGGAAGTGCAGCAACAGCGATGAGGCTGATGGGAGCTTTCTGCTCATCCTATTCCCCTGTCTCAGCCGTGATTTACCCACAGCCTGACCTATCCCTGACACATTTTTTTTTACTTTCTAAATGTCAGTGAACAACAGGTGGTGAATATGAAATCGTACTTCTTCCGCTCACCTTCCCCTGACAGTCTACATTAAAAAGTATTGATCTTACACTCAAGGATGCAACAACAGTTCTGCAATTAAATCAAACATTTTGCAATTTAACGTCAAATGAAATGCAAGCAGAACGCATGGGGCAATATCTGGATGGTGACTTGCTTGGACAGACGTCAGTTACAATGTGTTTCCTCATTTCACAATCTCAGTCTCTTTTTGCTGATCAAGTCTGTGTCTACAAACAGCTATGCAGCTAATATGGCCTCATTTGAGAAGGTGGTTGATTTATTACCCGGACTTTTACCAGTATACCTACATAAAACATAGTAAAACTGCATTCAGGCTTGTGTAGCCATGGGATAACAGTACCAATGCACCTTGAATCTATCACTGTGACATTTATTCTTTCTTTAAATTTGCCATGACATCGGCAGTGCAGGCAGAATGTCTTCTACAGTTGCAGGATTTGCTTTATTTATTTCTTCAATAATGCACTCGCTAACAGCACTGGGAGAGTGCATGGCATGGGGATTGATCACAGTACCAACTGGGCATCCAGCCAGAAGACGTTAAAAAGGTGAGCCAGTGCTTCTTTGTTTCACACTTTACCTGGTGAGATCTGCCCTCCTATTATTTTGGTAATAACGGTTGTTTAGCATCACCTCTTACAGCCTTGACTCCCGGTGGCTACGAACAGCTGTTACCTTGCCAACGTTTAGTCTTATTGGTATGAAGATGGAAATAGACTGTTTGGCTGCAAAGCTCGATCAGTAACTAGGCAGTACACTGGCCGAACGGGCATAAATCTACCCTTGCAAAACTATCACCTTGGCCTGTCTTTGTGTTTGGACATTAGCTGCACACTTGGAGGCAGCAACACAAGTCGTAAGTAACACTCACTAAAGAACTCCCAGTTGTTCTTAAAAACAGACACATTTGTAAAAGTCTGCAAAATTGCATTGTCACATTAACAATTTCGGTGTATTTATCAAAGTGTAATGCACAAAAATGAATGTTTAGATAAAAGAATACAACATTCTGAATCATTTACATGTCACAGTTGGCAGACACAAATCTCCACTGACACAAGCACTAATGATAGTCCTCATGACCGTGACTACACACTGTATTTAACTGTGCAAACATTCAGCAGATAGACATTTTAAATAATGTCTCACTCTGCTGAGATAATACACATATTTAGATTTCTTAATCCAAAGATAATTCCGCTGCATTGTGTATTTTACAGTGCACCATTATTCTATGATTTTTGTTGTTGTTGTTGTTGTTGTTGTTGTTGTTGTTGTTGTTGTTTGCTGGTTTCAGCAGAAGGAATTATACATTAGTGCTGTTATTTCCATCTTAACCATCAAAGTACCGAATGCAGATTGTGCCTTTTATGTGGCGGGGAGATGAGAAGGATGCATTATTCCTGGAAAAAAGCAAATGTTTTTAGGCCATCGAAGACACCATCGGACCTCATTTCCAAAAACTGGAGATTAAATGAGACAGAGGATTTCTCCAATCACAGAGATGGTGAAATCAAGAGATAAGCACCAAAAACATCAAAAATCTCAAGTCAGAAGCAGGTTGAAAAATAGGCTTAGGACCACAGCAGTGAGACATAAGAACAGAGAAAAGTGGCCCAGTAATAGGCAGCCATGCACCCTTACTGCTCAGTTTTGGCTTCAGAGGTAAAAGCTCCGTCAGTCTGAGGGAATGAGAAGCTTTTTGATGTTGCAGACTGAGAATAAGGCTGCACTTCCGTTTTCCAGCAATCCGACAACAAACAGTTCTAGAAAGATGAACTTGCCCTTAAAAAAGCTTTCCGGAGACGGTGAGGAATGGCCTGCCAGAGCCGATAGTGATGATGTTATCAGTCACCGTGTGATCCCGAGCTGAGAGATGAAGCGTCTGCTGAAGATTTGGCCAGGCGCTGAACCGAAAACACGACTGTTCTGACTAGCTGCAAAAGTTTTTGAACAGGTTAACGTCTCTATTAATCATCGCCAGTTTTATGACAAGAAAATAAAATGATGTAAACATGGAGGAGGTCACTTTATGAAAGCAAGTGTCATTTTAGAGGGAGCTTGCTCAAAGCATTTTAATTAATTAAAAATACAAAAATATCTAAGGCAGAGGACAGAGTTGGTTTGATGGGCTCAATCCAATTACGACTCTTTCTGTGGAAGTGCAATTGACAGCGATCATAAAGGCAAACCGGTCTCCTCCTCCTCATCTGTGAACAGAAATGGTGGATTTCAATTTTAATAGGGGTGAAACAGCTGAAAGTGCTGTTGGAACGTTCATATTTTTTTTCCACCTACAGCCACTTTAGCGGGGAGAATAATAATGAGTTACCAGCTCAATCCGCCACAAATGCCCACTTGCATGAATTGAGTCAGAATTTGGGTTTTTTTTGCCTAATTTCCCTTATAATGCAGATAAAAAGCTGCCAACAAATTGCCATTTTTTACCAAATATTTTATTCAATTTGCTTAGGGTCATGGAGTTTTTATACCTAAAACAAGTATAAAAACAACTGGCCTATTTTACCACTTCTGTTTCGGAATTGAACATCTACATTAATAAAGAGCAGATGAACTTTGCAGGCGTTTATGAAGCCTGCCCTCACTTCCGTCATATTAGTATGACTGATTGAACTCAGCAGGGAACTGATTGTGTTCAGCAATGTTATTTATCGTACATACAAAAATGTATAAGTGATAACGATACCTCCAACAGTACCATTTTCCCTCTGATGTGTTAGCTGGCACTCATTGGTGGATACATTTTAAAAGCTTGCGGGAAATCAAAAGTAATTAATATATCTATATGAGATTTTATGGTTTTAATAAGTAAAGCAAACGAAACAATTAAAATAATCATAGACATACAAACTGATATTGAACAAAAAAAGAAAGATGGTTAATTTTCTCCCACAACTGAAATATATGAATGAAGAAATGTGCACATGTAAAATGCATTATATTGCTATACAGACAGTGATGTAATAAAATGTAGTTTTGGTCTTTATTAACGTTGCACTGACAAAACTAAATAAATAAACTGACTCGACTACAACACCGCCATCTACTGGTCGGGGGGTTGTGCAAGCCCACATTCCCAACAGCACAAATCTGACCGCTTTTATCAATGAACTAATGTCCTTTGTGCAATCACAATCTCCTTAAGAAGTGATTCCACAGAAACTTTTGAATCTACAATACTGGAAATCCCCAACCTTGAAACCCGGTCACCCCTGTCCCAGTTCACGCAGAGCCCCGCGAATAGGAGAAACTGCTGTCCTCCTGAGTGACATTCTGAGCTCCTAATTCATGCTGATTTTTCACAGCCGAGTGTGGGACACGATCGAACCCTCGACGCAGCAGCTGACGCACACGCAGAGCCCCTCTGTGCGCGCTCCGCGACCGACCTGATAAACGGCCAAGCGGAAGACTCGGAATACAGATTTTACCCAACAATGGGTACTGCTGACTTCAACAAGTTTGGTTTTTTGTTGTTGGTTTTTTTTTTTTTTTCAAACCCGAATGATTTTATAACCGCAGACATGTGGCGGCGGGGATCGAGAAGCGTGACACTGGCATCACGGTCACGACATCATCAGACGTTCAAACCGTCACCAAAACTGGATGCAAAGTTATTCCTATAGAACGTAACCAGATTTCCCGACGTGAATGTGACAGGTGAATGTTGGATTGCGTGACTATATTATTCTCCGTTAAGGACAAAACGCACCTTTACGCACAAAAGTCGAGTAGAACCCAAACGAGATTTATTGAAAGTCGCCAAAATTGTATTTTTTTTCAAGGACAAAACTGATATTTTAAGGGAAATGAGCAGGGTTTTGCACAAAAATGAACTAAAAAAATAGGACAAAAAGATAAACAGAGGCGGATTCCAGAGCTCAGCGCTGCAAAGTTTCTCATCGGGTTTGAAGTGGAACTGAGACGACGCGCAAACGTCTCCTAAAACAACATGAAAAAATACGATTTAACTATCGCACTATGTCAACTTAGGCATACAAAGTGTCGCAGCAGCACACAGCAGCCTAAACAGCAGAAAACCATCAGCTCCACTGAGAACCGTAGCGACATTATTCATCCATGAGCGCTTTTACTTACACGGACACCAGTCCAGAGTCCAGAAGAAAGGGGAAAATGCACCGATCTTCGAAGATCCCCATCCAACAGTGTGAACCTCTCCTCCTCCTCCTTCTTTTTCCCCACAGCTGCTGGATAAGTTTGCTGACGTCACCGAGCGCGCACCGGCGGAGCGCTTTGGTCGCAGCCTGAATAATAGGAAAAGGAGGGGAAAGACGGGACCGGAAAGCTTTGGAGTAGCGTTGGTCCATATCAGACTGGCCTTTTCACATAACAGAAGAAAAAGGGAAGAGGGCCATGGCTTGCGAGCGTCCTCACGCCTTATTCTAGGAATAAAACACAGGTGTACTCTATTTCGCAATTATTCGAATTCCATTGCTCTTTTGGTCAAGTATATGTCTTCTATTATAAAATTTCTTCAACAGGTTTTAGTAACATAACAGAAGAAGACAAGAAAAAATTCTTAGGGGGCGGTGGGTGAACAACATGCACTTGTACCTCGTTTAAGAATGAAATCATTGTAAAGGCTAACCTTCAGATCTATAAAGCACAGGGACAGGCCATGTCTCCATGACCTGAAATGAGGTTACCACCGTGAGCCTGCTTCCTTCGCATCCACACAGCATATGTGCTTTCTTCCTATTTGCGGCTTTTTTTCATCAGCTAGCTTCCCCGCTTCTCTGCAGCCAAAGAAAATGTGCTTTTTCAAAGGCTCCGAATGCATTAGAGATACTGTCTCCTCCTCCAAATCCAGCAAATTTAAACGCCACACTAACCCCGCTTCTGGTTTGCAACACCTCTTGTGATATTTCCATACAAATATAAAGTTCTCCCACCTGCTGCTGCTGTACAGAAATACTTGCAAATAATAAAATGAAAGTGAACGTTCCAGTGGCACCAAAAGGCGCTGCTTTATGCAGAAGCAGCTTCTTCCATTTCAAAATGTCATATGTTTCACTCTCACTATGCTAAATAATAAGATGAATTAGCATTATTACCTCAATCTGGCCTGTTAATGCTCAGGCTAAGCTTTAAAAGCAGAGATTTAGGACACCTTTGCATATCCATCATCATTGCAACTCATCAGAGCAGCTGTTAGGTGAGATCGGTGTTGAAGCAGTTCAAGCGGGGCTGCCGGTGCCCTGCTTTCTCTGACAGTCTTTAAATAATGATGATAGGAAAACAACGTGTTGTGGCACAAATTGAGAAATGAGAGGAGAGCTGTAATTGCCAACATTTTCAGTCACGGCTGCAGCAGAGTTATTTCGTGACTGTGGGGTCTTTCCTTTTAGTGCTCCAAGTGCAGCAGAGACCTAGCCTGTATGACTCGAAAATACTCGAGTTCTTTAAGGAATCGTGACTGTTTGTTTGGTTTGTTTTTTTCCCAGAGACCTTGAGTTACTGGTTTTCAGTGATTCTTCCATGCAGTCACACACAAAAAAGCAATCTAAATGACGTGAAGCACAAATCAACATTAGCGTTGCTGCACTCAAGGTAAACGGTGACAACTTTGGATTTTATATGCAGAGTTACGGTCAAATAAAAAAGCCATGAATTGGAATGATCATTTTGGCAGTTTCTTCCTGCTTTGTTTGATAATTTGAATTAAAATATCACCCTGAATTAATGCTTTGTCATGCCTTTCTAACATCAGCTTCTCTTTTGAATCTCATTGGTCATTCACAAGCCAGAGTGTCTGTGATCCACCCTTCGCATGGCCAAATAGTTGCAGCATGAGGGCAATTTAATTTTACGAATATAACCTGAAAAGACAGAATGGGACTGATTGTTGCAGAGTGGCAAGAAGAAAGAGATAATACTACTTTATGCCCACTGGTTACCTTGCATAACCCACTTTGTAAATATTAAACATTTCTTGAAACGTAATATCAAATGTGTATCTATTTAAGTTTATTTTAAAGCTAGAATCAAATTCCTTGTTTGTACATACAGACTTGGCCAATAAACATGATTCTGCTCTTCCTCTGCAGGTGAACACTTTACTCCAAACTGCTGAAATAAGTGTTTTGTTTTGTTTTTTTAAATCATGTGCATACTGCATGTGCATGCAAGGGCCAAGGTTAACACTTCCTTTAAAAAAGCCTGATACACTGCTGTCAGCAACAGAAAAGACAGCCAGGGCAGCTGGCGGTCATTGCCCAAGCTTGTTGCAGCACTGTGATGCAATGTGACAAAGTGGTTTATAGTCGTTGTTATCAGCTATTTTCAGTTCTGTTTTTTTTTTTAGAATGTTTTAACTGAATTTGAATGAATCATACCATTTGCTGATGTCAAACTAAAGTGAACAAACTGAAAAATGCACTGTGGGCACCGCCCTGTGTGTGAGGGGTCTTTAACTTTAAAATCTTTAACTTTTGATGTCGTAGCTGAAATAATAAAGATGATTTTTTTTTTTTTTTTTTTTTTTTTTCCAGAATTTGCAAAACCTCTTGGGATGTATTTAACCAGTGAATTAGAATCATGGAAAAATCATTGGTCTAAAGGTGTTTTCCAGGCGAGTTAAGAGTTTGACTGTCATGACTAACTGCTGTGTACATTCTATCAATAATTGATATGCAGCCCGCATTCCCGTCTAATGCCCCATGAGGGGTGAGAGGCGCCAGCATTTTATGTTGAGGATGACCAATCAGTTGACTAACTTTATCCCAACAAAATCCTTCAGAAGATTATAACAAAGACTGTATTTTTCTAATCCTACACCAGATGGATTATGGTAGTTACAAAATGAACGTCAGTAACGGCTGACCTTGCATTTGGCTGACATTGCTGTTAGAGGCATGAAGAAATGATGTTTGAGCTCAAGCTCTTCAGGCTGTTAAGTATGTCATCAACATGACCAAAGAGGCCTTGATTTGTTCTGGTAAACAAAGATTGGTAATGTTTTTAGAGGTGGGGTGACAGAATGCCTTCGGTTTATGGAGATGGGGTTCCTTGGCTCAGGTCATGGTGTGGTGTAGAAACACACAAAGAACAACAGGTCAAACAAAATCAAACTGCAGACAATTATTATTGCTAAGTTTAGCGCAAACCTGTTTTTCACTTACAGGAGAGACCATGACACTGAATCTGTGTTTCTTCCATTATACAGAAGACACAAAGTGTATTTTTTTCTTTTAAGATTTTGTGTGCCTTAATGGACAGCAGGGTAGGGTACATTGTCATCTGGTGTCATTTCAAGGCAGGTTTTTTTATTTTCATTTGACAGCCATTGTCATTCAAGTTTTATTGCTTTTAATTTTCGGTGCTTATGCGATAGAGAAAACAAATAGGCCTGTGAATTCTGCCCACACCAGGAGAAATATGGGCTCCTTTCTGAGCCAGACTGATAAATCAGCATGTAATGGCTCCCATGCGTCTTATGTGAGAGGACAGTTTTTATGGCTGGTGTTTTACGCCTCTGAAAACTAAGCTTGATGAAAGTTTGTGTGTGATATACAGATAGCATCTGGTTTTTGGATCTTGATTGAGGATTCAAACTTGTGAAAAATAAGCTAGCATGTTAGTATTGGCCCAAGGAAGGAATTTATCCAGCCATCAAACCTTTCAAGACTGCCCCCTACCTGCAATAGATGGGAATGCGCTGTGTGAGAGAAACATGTATTTCCACTTGACTTACTCAAATTCTACAAAGGTTGGATGGGATCCCAAACTTAAGACTAGATGCCTCAGTAAAGCCTTCAACTCAGATGACGCATTTCAGGGATTGAAGTTTTAGTCACTTTGTTTTATGTATATCAACGTATTAACAGTCATCCATGTCATGTCTCCCAATGACTGGATTGAATTGAAGGTATTGAAGGTATGAGATATTAATATCAACTCTTCAACTCTTTGCACTGAAAATTTTGTGTTGCGCCTCCATTTAATACTGTGCACATTTGAAAATTCTTGGAACCCTTCACATCGTTTTTTGTTATTATATCATGGAAATTGGATGTCCTGGCAGGTGAAGCACCTCTGCTAAAAACAGCCCACTTGCCTCTGGTAGGGGTGGATTAGCACAGAGGATTAGGAGAGCTCACTGTTATTT
>CAAE01014570.1:308446-324777 GCA_000180735.1 Tetraodon nigroviridis
CAGGATGCATTGTCTAATAGTTAAGCCTTTATTATAAGTGACCCAAAAAAAAAAAAAAAAAAAAAAACAACACCAACAAAATACAAAACAAAACCACACAAAGAATTATTTGAGATTTTGTGTTATAAAGACATTTTCAGCAGGGGGCGCTCATACGCATACGAATTTTTTTTTTTAAATTTTAATAGCTTTTCAGCGGTTGGTACACTGTTTAGAGTATGTGCAGACAACAAGATAAGATTTTTTGCTTTGCAGACTAAAGGTGTGCAACACTAGAAATAAGATGTGTAAAGCCACGTGTAGCGTCGTCCTGCAAGAAATTTGCCAAATTAAATGGTGAATGATTAGTAACAGTGAGGGTTTTTGCACTAGTTTAACCTGCTCTTAACTGTGTGAATACTCAATAAAACCAAACAAAACAGCTTTTTATTACCCTGAGTTGACCTTTAGATCAGAAACTAACTGGCTGGCAGGTACATTAGGGCCTGTAGCAAAGTGATTTCTTATAAATCAAAGATACACACCATGAGTCATGAACCAACAACCTACTGGCTGTACTATGAAACCTTTCTTTGAAACCTTTGGGTGCACTTCATTATTCATTTCCTTGCACCATGTCACAACTAGGAGGCCCATGACTCAGGTTAACGTGCTGATTTCAAATGGTGTCACACTGGCAGTTCAGATGATTTAGTTGCCCTGGGACAGTGTTCCGACATGGCAGAACAATATATTCTTTCCACACATACAGCCTGATATGAAATTTTCGCCCAGAGGCGCAGTTTTATGGGATTAAATCCCAGATGTGAGACAGACAAGATCAACAGGTTAGCTGTCAGTAAGCAGGGTGAGAGGTGAGGGGTGAAGGGTTGGAGGTTACGGTAGAGAAACAGCAAATGTGTCAAGAATCTGCATCAAGTATATTTGCATCCAAAAGCAGCAGAAAATATTTCAAGATGTATTCATATTGAAGACGAAACGGGTATTCCCTCTTTTTCAAGTTTGTGATAAGTTTTATTTGTTTCCTCACAAGAACATCAGGCTTAGAGGTAACAGAGGGGACTGTCTACGCACAAAGTTAACAGTAACATGATTAACTCTCATACAATTCATATCTTAAACATCAGATGCATTAGGAGAAAGAAATATCGTAGCCATATTGTGGGAAAATGAGCACACAGGAAATTCCATCAGAGCATTGTGGCAGATTTGAGCCAATTTCCACGCAGAGTAGAGTGGGAACGCAGAGGCAAACTGAGTAGCGCTGCACTGATTAGTCTCGCAGACACACACATTCTTGTCCACTGACATTACACACATGCACAAACGGATGACCTAGAATGCCCACATGTGCACTTCTTGCCTCTATAACGTCATCAAATCACTACTATAAAACCTTCATCCATTTTTACGGTATGGGCACCTGGCTGTAAGTTGGTCTGGAATATAACAGGCCTCTTCTAAAGCGTCTTTAATTGCTGTTCAGAACGATGACACACTTTTGCGTCAGAAACGTCGGCGCTCAGAGACATACTGGCAGCATGAAGACTCATAGTTTACTCAGGGTGTGTTACTGTGATAAAACTGACTCATGTCATTAGTAACATCTTCATATAAGTAAAAGGACAATAATGCTGTTTGGTCAACTGTTGTTAGCTTTAATGTACAAAAACTTCTGTCTTCCTCCTCCACATCAAAATGATTAAGTTCCAGGCTGACCAGTATGATCTCTGCCGGCTGTTTACATGCCCTGTGAAGACAGTCGGGGTTTAGGAGGGCAGCTTGATTGCACCTCAGGAGCCTCACGGGGAGTGGAAGTCAAATATTAGCTTTCACCACAAAGATTTTCCCAGCTGTTGCAGGGAAATGAAGTGAGGCCTCTTCTGTTAAACCTGTCCAAAAAGGGACAGTCTTGGCAACCGCAGCATTGTCTGAGCAGAGGAGGAAGGAATGTGCATGGCCACTGATGCATGTGGAACAGCTGCCTTTGGTAAATCATTCTTCATGTACTATACCAACCTGGTTGTTAAGTACTGTGTATATGTGTTAATATATAAGTAAGAAATGTTCAATAAAATGTGAAATTTGATTTTAAACTACCCAAAAAGTGCATTATTTAAGCTGACAAAACATATATATAGTGAACCATAGTGCTATCTTAATTGAGAGTTATCAATGATAAACATTCTTTTAGCCATAAACCCATATTCTAATAACTTGCTTTTCTTAAAAAAGATGATTAAAGAAATAATTTGCCACATTAACCAGGCTGATTCAGGTTTTTGATCTAAGAGAAGCATAAAAATAAATAAAAGTAAGTCTGCAGCTGGCTAACAATGAGTGAGCAGTTGATTACAGTAAGTCATAATTTCAATGACTGATATAAGGTTCCAAAATTTAAGCTCTATCGGCAGATGGGATCAATCTATACGTCAAACATTTCAAACAGCTTTCATGTATGAGAGAATGGTTTGATGTGAATTTTATTTTTTATTATTTTTTTTTAATTTACTCTTACTGTTATACTGTAGACATAGAATACTATATTTCTATATTATAAAATGGTAGGTTTTTAAACAGTAAACTACAACTGATCTTCAATATCAAATAAGATCATTTTTAGTTTAACGTGTGCAATTCTAGGAATTTATCACTTCCGTGGTGACGTCAGTGAGGTCAGAAAAAGCGTGGGTGCCATAGTAACGGACTGTAAATTAAAACAGCTTCACTCGAAGTGAAGGATCCTCTCCAAACAGTCCGTCAAGAGCTGCTTTTTACAAGAGAGACAGTTGAGTAAACACGTTTTAGATGAGAATGTGGAGAGAGAACTTCAAAAAGGGATATAAATATTTATTATAAAATATATAGTCTATATACACTAATGTATATACAGTATATAAATTACTGCGAATTTTCAGTTATAGAGCGCTCAGACTGGTGTTATCAAACGGAAGTCGCCTTCACTGCACACACACACACACACACACACACACACACGCACATATACGCGCGTTCACTCATGACTTCAGCCCTCAAAGTTGATGAAAGTTTTCCTGCGCGCCTCACGCTCAGCCTGGGTCAGGATCACTATGACCGGATTCAACAAGTGGTGGCTTTTGTGCGCGCTTTCACTCTCCTGCTTCGCCCACTTCGGGTCCTGTTTCAGACAAAGGAAAGGTAGGCTAGAAAAAAAAGATTGCTGCGTTTGTGTTTGATTGCGTTTTCCTGACCTTCTTTCCCTCGTTCACGGTCATCTCGTGTTTTGTGGGGCGGAGAAACCGCTGTCCTTAAGTCATGCGTAAAGCGGAGCTGAATCTAAAATTCATATATTTACTGTCCCTTTTAGAGTATGTTCACTCATTCCATTAACACGTCGCGTAGTCCCTTACATATGCATCTGTAATAACACTATATATCACTTTGGCTTTATCTTGCAGTGTGTAGAACTTTACGCGCTCATAAAACTTGACCAACCTTTAATCTATTTTAACTTTTAACAAAGTCCTGTGTCGTCTTGACGCCACAGTCGCGTTCAGGTTTGTTTTGTTGTCGTGTGTCCTCGTTACGGAGGGCAGCGATGTGGCTAAAGTGCTCACGCAGTTGTCATGGCAGCCACGACCCACACCTGAACCGCCTGGCACCTCCCCCCTCCAGGTGCCTTCGTCCGTCAACTGCCCCGGAATCAGGATAATGGTATTAGATGATCTCAGCTGGCTGGAAATGTTTGCTGAGGCAGGTGTGATGGAGGAGAAAATGTAATACTCCTCTTTAACCTTCCGTCTCCAGGGTTCACTTCTGTTTACTAATGAAAGTGCTTTAGTTGAAAGGATGCGGTGATGGATGTGAGCAGTGTAGAGTTGGCGCTAATGCACAGATTTAGAAATAAAAGTTTTACACACACACACATGGCCTAATAACACTCATAAATCCATGCAAACGATTAGATTATTTTTCTCCATTTTTGTGTTATTATGCAAGTCGAATGGCTACTCTAGAGGTTCCTGGTGACTTTTACTACAGATGAAGAGAGATGATTTAAAAAATTGAGCTTTTTACATTAAAAAAGTCAGCTAGGGTGATGTACTGTGCGTGGTCTTCAAATTAGAAATTTGAAGGTCTTCCAGAGACCCCCCAACCACGAACCACTCTGAGTATGCCTTTGGGCTCAGGAGAGACAGTGCCAACATTGTTAGAAGGATGGTGAAGATGGAACTGCCAAGTGGGAGAGCTAGGGGAAGACCAACGTAGATAAATGTACAGAAAGAGGATTGAGGTCTGATAGAGGAGGATACAGACAGGGGGAGATGGATGAGGATGACGCAATGTGGTGACTCATGTGGTAGAGGAAAAAAAAAAACAGAAAATGAAGATTTAATGTTGCATGAAGCAGTAGGGTGAATATATGTACTAAAAGTTCAGTCCTGGGTGTGTGGATCAGTAAGAGCTTTATTGTCTCAGTTGGCTGGATATTTTGTTTGCGTCTGCAGAAAGAGCAATGACACTAAAAAGAGGATCCTAATTAGGTACAGACATCTCTCCCACCATGATTCAGAGTTTTCTTTGTTTTTTTTAAAAGATAATACTGTCATCTTTAGAACTTGCAAAGTGCCTGCAGTCCATCTGTCCAATTGCAGATGGAAAAGGCCACCCCACCACTTCCTGCATTAGTTGTACTAGAAATAACTGGAAATTTTAAGTATAACTTTCGAGAAATTGTGTCTGGAAATAATTAGCCACAAAAAAAGCAGTGCACACACTAGAAACACAGTGTATGATTTTAGTTGTGTTGTTACGTTTGTATATCATTGACAAACAGGGGTCAAAGGTCAGCAGCAAAGCAGAAATGTGTTATGCTAAAAGGAATTCCAGCTTTAAAAAAGAAAAAAAAATAGAGGAGTGTAGACTGTTTTCACAATCAAACAAAGCAGTGCACCAAATATCTACAGAATAAAGCAAGAGCAGAAAAAAGTCTGAACTTGTTGAAGTTCCACTCCAGAAGAACATCGGATAAATGACTGCTTAATCCATGCTTGTTCAGACAAGGCAAGAGTCGACAATGGGCTTTCAAAATCAAATCTCAACCTAAAAACCTTCAATAAATCAAGATTTATTTTCATTGTTTTGCTCTGTAAGGCTTAATCCATGCGTATTAGAGGTTTTCATGGTGCGGGACAGCAGCAGTCTGCATCCTTCTGAACTAAAAATGTGCAAAATGCTAAAAAACAAGCCAGTAAAAACTAACCCTAATGCCCTGTTCAGGTACACACACAACTTATAACCGTTAACTTGCTGTCCTCCGTCTGAGATTTTTTTTTTTTTTTTCACTTTTGCCATGAATAAGGTTTTATAGTTCTATCTATAATCTATTACTTACCTAATAGGTGTTGTGGTAATTTTTTGGGCCTGTTGCTGTTGGGTTCAACAAGTTGAGACATTGCAACTAACCTTTGACAAATATGGGAACGAAAGTGGATTATTAGGAAACAGTATCTGCAAAAAGATTTTCGCAGTTTATTTCTATCTTTTCTTTAAAAAATCAGGCCCTTTTTTAAACAGGCTGACACAGGGAACCTAGTACGTTAGTATTTTATGTGTTTCTGTTGTTGAATTCACCATCTGTACCAGTGTGTTTGGATGTTATAAGAAATGGAATAATTGAAATCTCCCAAATTTGGCAGCCTTGGAACTTTCTGCCCCAGGCTTATGCTTCTTTTTGTCAAACCTATGCTCACATCATAGTTAGCCAAATATTCCTTCTGGACTAAAAATATAGGCCAACTTCTGAAATTGGAAGGACATGATAAACTTCATCAACGTGCTCCCACATGTTTGAAAAACAATGTGATGGGTTGCTAACCTGCAGCTGACACACCAGTGGGCGCCAAGTACGACTGTTGGGCAACACTTTCAGAGTTTTCTGATTCCCGCCATTGTTTACTCATTCAAGTCTGAAAGTGCTGCTGGGCTTAACTTGGATATCTTTAATAGAAATTATAATACCACTGCAGAGAGAGACGGTGGTATTTCCACCTCTGCGCTGACACTGAAGGGATATCAGGAATATCAGCTGGTAAAGAATGAGGACACGCCAATGCCATGAAAGACCAAAAGTTGAATTATGTATGTTTTGACTGTCCCACGCTTAAAGACAAAAGGATCTTAGGGAGCCACTGCTGGAAAAGTCAAATAGTAATGTGAAAATTTGTCTTTGCAAAGAAAAATGGGTTTACCAAAGCTCTGAACTAGTGGAGCAACCATTAGTTCACTCACTCAATCGCTCCTCCCTCGCCACCTGCCATCCCAGCTCACGGGCGCTAATTAAAAATGCATGGTTCTCACAGGGCCTCGTAGATAATTAATATTTCCCCTCTGTGCTACCAGCTAGAGCAACATCACAGAAAACACAAGCACTCGTGCTTAACTGCTGAGTAGTAATAGAGTTAAATAATTTTAGTGTGGATGCCCGAACGCTGATCGTCCGAGAGACTGCTTACTCTCATTGGTGTAGGATCGGGTTCCAGTCACATGTAGGTTTACTCCTTGATGGATGGTTTTTTTCCAAGCTTTTTTCAACACGCAAGACCTAACAGTTACAAATGTGTATAGCATCATTAAGCGATTTCTCCTGCTGGCAAAAAATGTCACCCTGTTCGCAGGGCATTGCTTTGATCTGCTGGAGATTGCTCTTCGGTTGGGTCCCGGGGCTTGCTTTGATTTTCCAGGAAGGATCTTACAGGAGGTCTTTGTGCAAGATTACTTGCACGAACAAAGTCGACATCTAGAGCTGCTAGGCCAACTTTAATGAGCTCTAATGTGATAATCTGCAGTGTCAGCACAGCATCAGGTTTTCTTTCTTTTCTTTTTTTTTTTTTTTTCCTTAAGCCTTTTCTAACCTCTCTATCACGGTTACCATTATCACCAGAGCTGAGCCACATGTCATTTTGCTGCTGGTAGCCTGGGAGTCTTGCCCATGAAGTTTATTTTTTTGTACTTGATTTGTTAAGGAGAAAGCCCCTAAATATTCTTACTTTCATCCAAAGTACTGATCAGAAGGTCACTACAACACAAAGCATGGTTTTTGACCATAATTCAAGATTTTATCTGTTAAAACTGCTGGAACTACTGAAAAAGGCTCTCATATTTGTTGGATTTATAGCTTTTGCTTTGTCGGGATCACTTTAATGGCTCATGTGGATGTGGTTTTTTTTTACAGTAGAGAGTGAAATTCACACAGCAGCCATCTCACATGAGTTTATTGACTTTGCTGAAATTGAGCAAAGGGCGGTTCAGATCAATACCGGGATGGGTTTTCTTTTTTCAGCAGCTTCAAAAACTCATTCCAAATTTTGTCTACAGACAGGAGGCTTTCATGGGACTGGACTGTGCAGAGGCAGCCTGGAGGTCCCCAACCCACCGACAGTACAGTTATTTTCAGAACGTACACTTCTGTCACATTCAAGGAAACTGTCCTTCTGACACACTTCCTGTGGGTCTATCATCTCCAGATTGACATGGAGAAATGCGCTTTTACATTTGACAAGTGACGCATATGTGTTTTCTCCCGATGACAGGGGGGTTTCCATGTGGAGAAAACACTTGGTTCATTACCATCCTTGTCATATTTTTAGGTACAGATTACCTTATCCATCGTGATTTTAACTTTTTCTTTTGCATTCATACAATGTTTTCTTTGCCTTAGGCAAAGAAAACATTGATTTAACATATTATTTCTGCATTTTTTAATACAGAAGCCCACAAAAAAAAAAAAAAACATAAATGAAAAATCCATCCAGAGCCTGGATGCGAGTTCCTTGTTGTAAAACCTTGTGACAGGCTGTGAGTCACCCTCAGCCCTTTGTCCGCTGCTCCAGGCGCAGCTCTGATAAATGCTGACTGAACTTCTTATGCTTATCTACGACACAGCTGACGCCCCTTTATGTTGTTGTTGTTGTTGTTGTTGTTGTTGTTGTTGTTTTTGTTTTTTATGCAAAGAATCCTTACAATGACCCTGGTCGTTTCATGTGCTTAGCTTTGAGTTAGAAATTCCTTCATGATAATAAAATAGACATAAAAGTAGGAAAAATGTATTCCAAATAATTTAATTAGAAAAAATAGGTTATGTACCTCTGTATCCACATGTTATCTCAGTCTTGAGAGCAAAATTGATGCATTTATACAGCCTAACTAGATCAATGGCTCTGACTGGAAAAAGAAGGGTTAATATTGCTGAGAGGACAATAAAAACATTATCTTCAAGTAGCTTGAAAGTATAGTTCAAAACTATAGAACAGTTCAGCACCACTGGCTATTTTAACTCAAAAGTATTAACAATGAGATTGGTATAAAAAGGGAAATTCGGGTGGGGCTAAAATTGATTAATGAACTGGATTTTAGATTTATTGTGTTGGGTTATTATATTAGAGGATATTACATTACATTTTAAATAACCCTCCCCCCCACCCTTTTTTTAGTACTTCAGATATCTGCTTCCTTTGTGGTTTCTAATTTATTACTGTGATAATGCAAAAGAGGCAGGTAAAATGGTTGAAAACAGGATGGCAACAGTGCCATCTAGCACGCAGCAGTTTGAAAGACGTAAAATGAAACATCCTGTAGTTTGTTTTGTTTTCTTGTATAGAATTGCACGCTGTTTAGGCTGTTGTCTCATTTTGCTTTAGTGTTGATTCAATTATTAATCATCATTTTATAGTCATTTTGTCATGACTTGCTGAACAGTTAAGATTCAATCTGCGTTTGCTGAAAGACCCAGAAAAAAAAAAAAAAGGAAAAATCTGATAATCTTCCAGCACACAAAACAAGTTGGGACAGAGCTCAAAACTCACTCAGCCTGTCCAGTTTTTGCATAGAGAGTTGCTTGGTTCTGCACATGTATTGAGCAACGCCAAGATGTTCCTAAATGGTGCCCATGACGCCCAGAGGACGTTCTGCCCCTGGAAACCTGAAATCTGTCTCTGGGTTCAGCACGGTCCGTTTCTCCGGGAGCGGGAAGGTTTGCTGGGCGGTTGCCAGGGGTTGCTGCTGATGCAGCCCCAAAATGAGATTACATTTGCTTACCTTCTGTTCACCAACATGTGGGATTCCTGACAACAGACGGAGCTGAAACTGTTTGTAGATTGCATAAAAATGTTGCCATCTTACTAAAATGCATTCATCATATCCTGAAACCTGGATATGATTGATTCTGAATACCACTCTAAATTTGTTATTTTTGCCTCAAAGTTATAATTTATATGGGAACCAAACACTGTTGACCTAATGTCAATTTTAAGGCAAATTGTTTAGTGTATCGTAGAAAAGGTGTTGTTGCTCAAACCAAAAGAGAGTGTTTCTGTGTAATTTTCCCCGCTCAGCGGTACAATCTGAGCCCTTTTACCAGACTTTACAGGAAAAAGGGGTAATTTAAAAAAACCCACATGTACTCTGATTGTTGTGCCCAGTTGTTGGTCCAGAACTAAAAACAACACCAGGAAGGCAGGGTGGAGACGTAGGCTACCCTGATTTCCTCATCTGGCAGAGACATAGTTTATTGATCCCACCCCTGATACAGAATGCTGCAGTTCATCCGTTTTAATAGAACTTTGTACCCCACAGAGAAAATATTTGCATTACAGCAATTTTAGTTAGATGGAAAGACAGGGGAACCGTTTGTTCCCTGGCACACAAACTTCTATCCTTCAAAAAGCATTTTTAATGTGTGGGGGGGAGCATTCACCACCGTGACACGTCTGTGAAGAATGTCTGTCAGTATCTGAAATACAGTGTTTATGTCTGTAGTGGTTTATCCCATGGTGATAATCATAATTTGTGGCTGCTGACATTTCCCAAACCTTGTCGGGTTCCTCATCTGTGTAATGACTGTCTGTGTCCTTAATGCTCTGCACCTGTGTCTCACTTTCTCTTTTCCTCTTACACCTAATCTGTGTTCTCCTTTTCTTTCCTCAACATTAAGGCATTTTTTCCCCGTCTGTTTTGAGTTGTTTTGACATTTCGACTCAACCCCGCTGATTTTGTATGTCTGGTCATGGTAGATCATCCAAACCTTTTAATTAACCATGCAAAGCTTTTAGCTACTCCTCTAAAAAGCCTCACATCCCAACTCATCTGCTCATTCCTTCTGTTCCATGACATTTTCCCCAACCTGCTAGGACACAGATAGAACATTGCAAACCAACGCCTGCAATGCAGAAACCTACCGCAGTGACAGCACAGCTGCAGGCATGACCCAGCAGCAGCAGGGATATAGGGGAGGCAAAAAGGTCATTTCCGAGATGCACGCTGAGGGGTTTGACACTCACAACAGATGTTTGTGGGAGCTCAGAGGGTTTCATGTCAGCGTGTAGCTGGATCTGACATGAGCCGTTTTTAAGACTGCTAAATACGCTAAGCCCTGCAATGCGTTTAGCAAAATATTGACTCTATATCAATTGATCAGATGCCTTTCTAACATCAAGAGAGACTAGAAAACACCATTCTGAATGTGATGTGAGGTTCTCCTTTATGCTTTCTGTTTTTGTGTTTTTGGAGGCCTGTATTTTGATGCTTGGTTGCTAAATTTATGCAAGAACCCACATTCTGAATATTTGTGTCCCCCCTCAGCAAACAGAGCAGCGACCGAACACTCCATCTTCAATGAACTGTGTGCACTGAAGGATGAACAAGGCCCCTGCAAGGCAATTAAAGACCGATTCTTCTTCAATGTCGACAACGGACGCTGCGAACAGTTTGAATACGGAGGCTGTGGGGGAAATGCCAACAATTTTGAGACGCTGGAAGAGTGTGAGGAAACGTGTGTGGTCTCAGGTAAGTCTGACAGCAGCAGACTGTATTAAGTGTTTGACTCCAAAGACTCAACTCTAAACTGTTTGATAATATCACTGATACGAAGAAATTACATTTTTATTAGTGCATCAGATATGTTGTCTTATTATTTTTATGTGTGTATTTTTGACAACCACTCGAGTGCTCAAAGGACCCCCATTTTCATATTAAAACTTAATTGTCACCTTGGGCTTGAAATCCTATTACAAAGTCAGTTTGTTGATATGTGGCTAAAATGGAATATCGCCAGCACATTAATTCTGCACTCCTCTCCTTGAGGCATTCTTTTAATGGAAAATATGCGCCTATTAAAAAAAAAAAAGGAGAAACAAACAGCATGGCATCCTGTAGCTTGGTAAACACTGTAAATTAGAGCTCAAATGAGTTTAATTATTCACAGTCAAACACAATATTACCTGCTGGATATGTGAACAGATAACAATGTCAACACTACCGTTGTGTTACAAATGGGATAAAAAGAGAGAAATGATTTCATCACAAAAAGTATGCTCATTTACTTTCAGCTAGAGGTGGAAGGTAAATGTTAACACAGCAAGGAAAAAATGTACCGAGGAGAAGAAGAGAGAAGAAGAAAAGTACTATTCTTGTCAATACAAGCACTTACATTTACTACAGCCAGGCCTTTCATCTCTGGGAGCTTATTTGGAGCTGGTTCAAAATCACTCAAGGTGTTTGGAAGAGTGTGTGAAATGTAGTGTCTGTCCACTGCAGGAAAACTGGTGAAGGGCAAAATAGTACTTTAAACTGCATCATAAATGTTGCATGCAGTCTGAAATTGTGTCTGACTTCTGCAGCAGGACTGAGCACAGATCTGTAATGTTCCATCACACGTGACTAGCATGAATCACGCACTCAGTGTGTCCACACAGTCAATTTATCACCTTTTCAACCTTCAATTTCTTATTGCTGTGCAGTGACACGTTATGCAAACTACCACTTGAGTCTTGAATAAATTTGCATCTTCCAGCATCTTTTGCCATGTCTTCTACCCGATCTGCTCCGTTAGGCGCAGATCAGTTGTGTATGGTCTTTGTCATGCATGAGACAAATCTGCATCTCTCTATTTTAACAGTTTCTGTTTCATATTAAAGGACAACGTTGCAAGCTAGTTGAGTCTCGATGTCTTAAAAAAAAAACCGAGGTGGTCCTCGTGCTAAAATCTGAGCCATATTAGCCAGATTCAACTACTCGACCCATATGATATTATCATTCTTAACTCCTTGTTCACTTAAAAAAAAAACAAAAAAAACACAAATCAAACTTTGATATTTGGATAACGGATGCTGGGAATTCTGCAGTTCAGTGTCCTCAGAGGAGTGAGAGGTCATAGTCAGCGGTGAACGCCACTGAATATTTTTAAAGCGATGTTGTGGCTAGAGAGCATCAGATAGCTGTTAGCATCTTTATCTTACTATGCTATCTTTCCCATCCAAAGCCCACAGGTTAGAGCTTTTACCAGCTTTGTGGTGTGGATGTCAGTGAATCTGCAACTGCTCGGGACACCTACTGAATTTAGCAGTTTAGAACCTGTTTCTACACTATATTCTTCATTATGCAGGTCATTTGTGTTATCAGGACAGGACTTCAATCCATGATATATTAAGTATGTATGGATCTCCCTTAGTGGCTCTTGATGTAATTATTTCATCCCATTTGTGTCTGTTGTGAGCCAGCAGGACGTCTGCCAAATCACCCTGGAAGTTTGGGGCGTGGAGGGTTTTTAGCTTAGTGCGGCTCAGTTTTAGAGACAGTCTCTGAATGCAACATCAAGAGGTGAACAGAGAGCAAACCCTGTTCTAAATGATGTAAAGACATATAGTTTGTGCACTACTCATTATTTAAGTCCTTGTTTTTGACTTTTGCAGGTTTTTTTGTCTGGGTCATTTTGTCTTTTCTTCTCAAGGTTACTGAAGTAATAAGATGTTGACAAAGAAGTTGATATAGAAGTTTTCTCGGTGTTGCATTCCTGTGTTTATGTCAGATTATTATACTTTATTACAATTTTTATTCAGTAAAGAAAAAAAACAAAACAAAATGACTCATAAAAACTTCACTGTGAAAAGACTAAAGATGTGATTGCATCACCATTAAAGAGAAATTCCTTAATAATTTGGTTTGTGTTCCATTATAGTCCTGCCACACCTCGATATATGTTTAGCTTGTCTTGAAATATAAAGGTTCTCTTTGGAGAGCAGCCCAAACTAACCAAGATGATATGTTTCAGTACTGGAACTAACCGATAACTCTCCCCAGAACACAAATCAAATGCTCCATCTCTGCATCTCTGATAGAAATTCGGCATTTTTGCATTATTCATAACTGAAATCTGTAGCTTTTGACACAACCAAAGTCACCTTAGGAAACAGGCTTGGGCTACACTGACAGCCACTTAATCATGGTTACTCTTCAAGGTCATTCAATGGCTTGGACGGATAATCATGCTCATGTGGTAACATTCCCCACATCGTCTCCATTTTATGGATCTGGTGCCTGGTAACTGCAATGGGCAGTAGATGCTGATATCTGTATATCCTCTGCTGCTGTAGCCTGCAAAAAAATACACCAGTTCCTTTGTTTATTGCAGTATTTGTATAATTGATGAACCTATATACAAAAGGGTCTGCTTTGGTAAAGCTAAAAAGAGCAAAGAGATAGTTATTCGTTAATAATTCAACTTTTGCAGAAACAGTCACTTCATGTATTGATTTGGTTTGTGTGGAGTCTTCCTGCTCGTTATCAGATGAGTGTGTTCTACTGTCAGCGTTAGCTGCTGAGAAGCATTGACCCCCTAACCCACAGGTTTTCTGAAAATCACCCACGGCAATTATGCTGTCTTTGTTTTGGAGCCTGGGAAGTTTGAAACATGAGAAGTGACAGGTAGAAAATAACCGGAATAAAGATTCCAGCCAAGGCAACGTGCTTCGCTGGCTTCATGAGAGACGTCTCGCTGTTCGGCTGGAAACACAGGAAGCGGAGCAGCTCTGACCATAACCTGCCCCTTATTTTTCTCCCTCTCTAGAATTTGATTAGATCTCACTTCTCCCTCATGTCTTCATTATTGTGTTCCTTGCTGGAAATAAGTCTCCAAAAAAGTGTTTGGATTTTAATAAACCTCCGAGTGAGTTTCTTCAAAAAATCAGATTAGAAAAAAGTCAGATATACTTCACTGAGACTTTATTTGGAAGAAATGCATGAAAATGGTTTGAAATAAAGTAAAAAATGGAAAACAAACTTTAATCTTGTAATGGAAAAAGAAAATTTATTTCTGACTCATCCTCTGGTAAGCGGCCCATCAGTGCTGTGGATGGATGGATGGATGGATGGATAGAAACACTTTTTATGGAACTGATCTTTCATTACTGCCGTGTTTTCTTCTTCCCAGACAATAAGACCCCGTGTCATCTGTCGGAGGCCCCTGGGCCCTGCCGGGGCCTGTTGTCACGCTATTTCTACGACAGCAGGAGTCAGCAATGCAAGCATTTCTTTTATGGCGGCTGCTTCGGTAATGCCAACAACTTCAGGAGCATGGCGGAGTGCCAGGCTAAATGCCAGAGCCCAGGTAGGTCTGGTTGTCTCGACGTCGCGTTGATGACTCTTAAGGCCTCAAACAGGCTGATTTATTCTGGAGAACCTTAAAAAAAACAACAACAAAGAAAAAGTTCCTCTTCAGTTATAGAGTTTTGTGTTGAAAATCATTACTTACATTGACCAAGAAAACCTACAAAACAAGTGTATTTATCACATTTTTAACTGAATAGTAATGATATTATTCAGGACTGTTCCATTTACCATGGAACATGATTGAATTGTTGTCTTTTTAAAAAATCTTATAGAAAAACCCACTGAGGAACCAGTTAAGCCAATCAGGGAGCAGCCCATTATTGAAAATGGTAAGTCTCAGTCAACCCAACTGTTACGACAGACATATTTTATGAAATACCAGCACTAAGGGCAGGTAAATACCAGCTTTGCTCTGTGAGAGCGCTTCACCAAGGAAACCTCACTTTGTGCCAGTGTGCAGATGTGCAGCAATGTGCAAATGCTAACGGACCAGAGGCTGGAAATGATGATGAATGTGGTTCAATCAAAAGAATTTAATGTCTACATTAAACCTGTACAGGAAGGTCATAATTAGTGACGATGAAGATGTTGCTCGTAGTAGTGTGACTTTTTATTTACAGTGTTATCTGATAAACATAATGTACATTAACAGTAATCATTACTGACTGCCAATATTCTTGTTTCACAGGGGAACCGCCCATGTTCAACCATCAGGTCCTGAACAAGACTGATCAGGAAACAGCAGGTACTGACTAATTCTCTTTCAACATACTGGTTACTGACCCCGGTGACCCCGTTAAGGGAAACGCAGTAAAGATAGATGGATGTTTATTGACTGATCCTATACACTGTTTGACCAAAACACAGACTTATTAGAAAAGTAAAATCTTGACAAATCTCATCTGACAACAGAACTTTTCCCCAGAGGTTCTTTGGTTCTTTTACCATTTTATCAGAAGCCTGCTCCAGTTTTTTTTTTTCTTTTTTCTTTTTTTATGATCTGCATGTGCAGAAAGACTATGCTTCTTGGACTTGCTCCTGCTGTAGGGCTGAAATTCAGCTGACAGGCCAGCAGTTGAAATTTTTCAAGCAAATGCTGGAAGATAAATCCAGGCCAGAGCTTCACAAAGATGATGTTTACTCAGTGGCGGTATGAAACGTGAGCAGACATTTGAGACGGATTAACAAAGGCAGTTCAGTTTTCAAATCAATCGTCTTGTCCTCAGATATCCAAGTATCTGGAATTCGGTTTCAGCCTCAGAGTGAGCTAACTTCATTTGTTAATCCAGGGAGTGCTGCTAATAACGACAGTGAAATTAAAATAAAATGCCTTGCAGGAGACAAAAAATAAAAATAAGAAATCTGCAAGCCCTGTCAAAAGGCAGCGAGTCTGCTCCCATGTCTCCATCCTGCAGCTCAGCTGTCATTCTCTTTGCTCACTGTTTTTTCTCGGCGTCAGGATTTAGAGCGTCTGTCTGCTGTTTCTAGGTGTCAGCTGAAGACTGACATCTAGCGGTGAGATAGCTAGTTACACCAGTAACTTTATTTTTAGTTTTTTTTTTTTTTTTTTTTTACCACATTCTGAAGAACTCTTTTCCTTTTTTTCCCTTTTGATAATTATCCAAAATTGTTCTTTCTGGTCTTAGTCTGGGCTCAGACTTGGAAATCCTAAGGGATCTTAGACATCCTGTGGGCAGTAAACTTAATTCTCTCCCCATGGGATAAATTGCACTGTCTGACCCAGAAGCCACTGGAGGGATTTCAAATTATTTTCCATGTAGATCCCCCAGAAGGGGGCTTGGATATACTAGTTATCCTTGCTGCCAGTGTGTCTGGATTTCTGTGACCCTTACAAATCTTTTTAAAATGAATTATTGGACCTTGGACCTAGAAGAGGACATGAACCCTTG
>CAAE01014570.1:325064-341592 GCA_000180735.1 Tetraodon nigroviridis
TTGCGTACAACTCCGTCACCAAGAGATGCCAGGCGTTTTATTACAGCGGCTGTGGGGGGAATGAGAACAACTTTGCTCGCCGCAGAAGCTGCATCGCCAAGTGCATCAAAGGCCAAAGGGGTAGGACTGCATGACCGGTGTCAGAAAAGTGTGTTTCACTAATTACTTGTTAAAGAAAGCAAACATACACATGTTACTTTGTTCAGGTACAGCTGAAAGGAAGATGGTCATCCGAATAAGGAAGAAAAACATTGAGCACATTATAAACCGCTCAACCTGAAAACCATAAATCTCTGCAGTCACCTGTATTTATGTCTGTACTTCAGGATTTTTGGCTTTAGTGTAGTGTTTTATGGCTGCTATACTTACTTGCTACTATAGTTTGGAGTGATTTGCGAGTGCAACTTTGATTATTCCCATTTTTTTATATTACTCACTGACAAAAAACACGTGTTTTGCTCCACACTAACACTTTAACACAGTGCACAGTTTGATTTTATGTTGTTTTTTTTGTACCACTACAATTATAAACCACAATTACGCTTTATTTGTTAGGGAGAATTAAAGCTTCGTTGTCTGTGACACAGATGATTTTGTATCATGGTTTTTATCAGATTTAGCAGCTGGAATATCCTTTTCTTTCAACATGTATAATCACATGAATCGAGAGCTCATTTATTTGAGTTGCCTAAAAATAAATATGAACTTTTTATTGTTGTTTTTTTACGCGTGTGAATCACACATGCGGTCTGCTGCTGTTGGCAGAGATGGACAGTAGAGGGCGCTGTTGTCTCGGTTATGTCTGCTGACCCCGCGCTGGGCCGTGCTGTGGAAATAATATCACCTATATGTAATAAAATTTGATATAAGTGGTGTTTGTCGTTTTCTTGTTTTAATTTTTTGTTTTTACATTTATTGACACAAAGTTCAAAGATTTTCCCCCACTGTGCTTGGAAGTTTAAAGGAAACAGGATTATTATTATTATTATTATTATTATTATTATTATTATTATTATTATTATTATTATTATTATTATTTAATCAGAACTATTTTAAGAATTTTTTTTCAGAGGAATTTTGGAGACACACGCTAAAGAAAGGGAAAAAGTTTTAAAAGCAAGTGTTCAATTTATAGTATATATAAATATTTGGGTTTTTTTTTTAACTTCCAAAAGGAAGATATGAATGATGATTTGTTTTATTTAATTCTTTTAATCTAAACTTTGCGTATTTATTTCGGTTTGTAATTCGACTAATTATTTCTGACACTATCATTTAGATAATGACTAATTGCTGTGAAGTGGACAGCTGCTGCGGACCAGCCGGGATTCCCAGGAGCTCCCAGTGCCGCGCTGAGGCTAATGGGAGCTGCACCAGCACCGATCGAACACAGGAAAATAAGCGCCTACAAATCTGCCCTGGAATGTGGGAGTTTGAGCTGGAAAGCTTCCAGCACTGGGTCGTCAGCTGTGGGCAACAGTCTGATGATGTAACAGGAAATAGTGGGTTGTCTTCCGCGCGTCGAGCTGACAGGCGCTCCGGCGGAGCTCATTGAGAGCCGGGGATTCGCTGCGCTCGCTGCTCTGAGGGGAAGACAGGCTCCCTCGGCTTCCAACTCGATCCTCCGCGCTGCATTTGGATGTTTCCTGCCGGTAAGAAGCGTTCGGGGATGCTTTTGTGTTTGCCGTCTGCCCCTTGAGCTGCAGCGTTTTCGACTGGATTGAAGTTGCCAGCGTTTTATGTCGGGGTCATGCCAACTGTGTCATGCTTGGATTACAGTAGCCATGTGCATTATTATAAACGCTCTGCTCTTCATGCCAACCACGACCACCGCTGGATCCATTTAGTGCTGTAATCTCCTGCTTATATCCGAAACCAAATTCGAGATACAGTTTTGGGTTTGGACGCATTACGCCGCCACAGCGCGTCACCATCGCACATACCTTTATAAATATGCATGCACTTATAAGATGTCATAATGAATGCCTGCTTAAAGATCTTTATAGTATGTCAATTAAAACTATTTGAGATGCGTGCATCAGGTAGCGTGGCCGTTTACTCATCTGTGGATTCAATTCCGTAGTGCGTAAAACTGATTTACGTGACATAAAACTACAACGTGACGCGCGAACGCTGCAAACATCTTAATTGATGAGATTGTGGTGGACTATGGTGTGCAATTCATAGGTTACGTGTGCGGTTGTTTTCTTTTTTTGTTGAGGCGAAGCCAGGGGGCCGGAGCTGGCACAGCGGCGCTCCCGAAGCGCCTCTGAGCGCCGGAGCTTTGATCGAAGCGGTGGTCACTGCTCGCTAAATCATCCGCATGGTTACATAAGGGGCAGATTTGGAAGTGCTGAAAGTTTGTGGGCTGGATTGGAGAGAGAGGCATGATGTTGGTGCTGGTGGTGATGGAGGCGGAAGATGCGCACCCGGTTTTCCAAATTTGGCGATTTTGTTCAACCAGATTTGCTAAAAAAATGGGATGCCTCTTCAGCGTGATGGTTTGCAAAGCAAAACAGTTTTCTTAGATAATAATATGGCGTCATCAGTTGACAGGGCGGCAATCAATGTGTGGGTGGATCCTTGTCTAGCATTATGTTCTAGGATGTGAGCATGAGTTTGAAGTGACAAAAGAAAAGAAAACAAAGCTGAACAACATTCGCTCTTTGGTTTAAAGCTGTTTGTTTCGTTATTTCCCCTTTTACTGTCCATGCCCATCAGCCTTTAGCACTGGGATTTTTGGACCGTGCACATATCAACCATGCCAACT
Organism: Tetraodon nigroviridis; assembly: GCA_000180735.1. Lineage (NCBI taxonomy): Eukaryota > Metazoa > Chordata > Actinopteri > Tetraodontiformes > Tetraodontidae > Tetraodon > Tetraodon nigroviridis. Next base: position 327,835 of record CAAE01014570.1, read on the forward strand.
GGCAATGAGGTCAGTTCAGCGACAGTAGGCCCCTTTCGTCCAACATCTCCCAGTGGCCACAAATACACAATTTACAACGGGAAATGTTACACAACCCACAATACAATCCTGCAAACTATTAAATCGAGCGTGCACTGCCTGCATCCAGGAAGTGGTTGGTTATTAAATATGAGCGAGGCAAAGGCCACGGCAGCACCTCTGCAGCCCCTGTGATTTCCAGGTTACGGCGCTTTTGTTCCAAGGTAAAGTACAAAGGGTTGTGCCATTTGGGCACACGTTGGAGTCGAATGCAGGAGTCGAGTTCTTTGGTACCTTCAATCCCAGGGGTTTATTAAAGAATCCATGGTAACAGTTTTCTAGTAATCACTTGTGTCTGAAAGTCCCTTGAGTTCTGTCACCATCAGACGCAGGGGAGTGAGCGAGGATTGTGTCACAGAGCAACGATGGTGCTCATTACGCGTTTTCTCTCGTAAATCATCCAGACGCACACTTTTTGCAGCCTTCTTCTCATTGATTGGCCTCTTTGGTCGCCATGAGTCCAGGCTGTAGTTACTACTGGTTGAGAACTCCAATTTTAAATCCGTCTTGAGCCTTTTTTTTAATCAATCATCATTTCACCTTGAAGCCTCATTGTGTTCAGACCAAAGCAGCATTCCAAAAATACAGTATATTGGCTGTTTTTTTTTCAATTTGTAACCCCTAATACAGCTGAAGTTATCATATTACGCAGCTATGCACATGTGCACCGGGGTCAGAGTGCTCCCCTCAGGTCATGGATTCAGTTTCAGGGATGTGAGACCCTTTGAGGTGATTTTTCCACTCATGCATTATGGAGGGTCATTCCTCTTCCGCTCCAGTTTAATTTGGGCACACATGCGAGACCTGCCACGGGCCAGCGTCTTAACAGGCAGCGTCTGGGTGTAGCAGCGCTGCCTGAGCTGCTAACAGAGAGAGAGAGAGAGAGAGAGAGAGAGAGAGAGAGAAAAAAAAGCCTGTTTGGTTTCTAAGGGTGTTTCATATTTTCGTGAGCTAAGCAAACATTTATCAGAAACGTAGTTGCTGACGCAGGCTTGCTGATGAACGGCGTGGGATGGGGCTGCGGCTGCGGTCCCTGGTTCGCTTGCTTGGTTCGTCATATGCAATCGGTCATGTGCGATAAGTTGAATCATTTTGCTGGTTGAAAATGTGGGATGTATTTTTTTTTAAAACCTTTTTTTTTGTGTAAGAAGGTTCAGCAATTAGACACTGATTGTACAACTGATAGATGTAAAACACACTTCCTGTATATATGACTAAATCAGCTCGGAGACTCTGGCCAACGACCTCTGACCCTACACCGACATACTGGTCCCCTGTCAGTTCCTGCCAGCATACGTGTGCTTACTGGTGTTTGTCTATGTCGTGATCTTTAATCAAATCAAATTTTATTTGTATAACACTTTTCATGCATAAAATACAACACAAAGTGCTTTACATGTTAAAAGCAAATAAAAGCGAAGTACAACTGCCGCAGATCAGACACGTGGACACTCCTAAAACCCACCCCACACACACACATACGCACACACAGACACATATACACACATTTAGTATTGGTTGAAAGAAAGAGAGAAAGAAAGGGACAGAAATCACTGGGTTTCTGTATGTTTTGGAATCTTTCACACTTGTTCTGGAAAATTGGGCTTGGTTGGTGTCAGAGCAGCTAAAACAACCAGCAGATGATTTGTTTGAATAGTTATATTTAGGTGTTTACCAGTAACCGCTCCTGTGTCAGCCACTGCTTTATCTGTGGGTGAGCGCCCTCGTGACCACAAGAACCATGGTGGGGTTGCACAAAAATGACTTTGAGTTATTATGAGTCCCATGATGTTTTAACACCACTTTTTAGATTAACATCACTGAGCTTCAGCCTTTACAAAGCTCTTCTTGGATGGAAAAAATAAAAAAAATCGATTGGTTAATGTGGATCGATGTCTAAACCAGCTGCAAGTGGAAAAAACTGCCTCTGGTTTGTGTGATTCCTCATTTAGCTGTTGAATGTTTTGGTCGCATGCACACAGAGAAACTTGAACCTTGTTGTGGTGTCATGAAGAACATCTTGGGGTCAAGTCAGGAGCCCACAGCACGCATGACCTTCACCGTTACAGTAGACGGTCATTAACAACCAGCCTCGGGCTCATTTCTGCTGCGGTTGCTATCTACACACTCCGCCAATGTGATTCTGAACAAACATTTCTGCTGGTTTTTTCCCTGAGATCGACACCACTCTCAGAGGCTAAGATGTCTGTCTGCTGAGGCTTTGACAATGTGTTTTTGTGTTCTTCTGTCCTCTTTTCATTTGCCATGACAGATGACATTCTGGGATTTAATTATGCTTTTCATTAAGCAATTATTCATTCATAAATGATGGTTTGCATTGAGCCTTGCTAACTGATTTGATTGCGCTATCCGATATTTAATATTTGTAATGTATTTAGCTCGGAATTTTAGGGTAACATGGGGATTCCGGATGGATAGAACAACACTGATAACGGGGAGGATTAGCAAGTGGTGCTTATCTTGTTGAAACATCCCAGAGGGCATCTTTCCAGGTCAAGATCCAGCCCTGCAAAAATGAAAAAAGAAAAAAAAAAAACAAATCCAAAAACAGAAGCAATGCATTCATGAAAGATCCTTCACTCTGATCTTAAACAAACTGTGAATCAACTGTAAACAGTCATTTAATTCCTGTTGTCAGCAATTAATGATGGTGCTTTAACAGCTATTGAGCACACAAACCCAACAGCTCATTAGGATGCACTCATTCCACAGAAAGAAACAAAAGGCCTCATGAAGCCCATCAGCCCGTCGGAGCGCTTCGTTCACTCCACGGATAAAACGAAGTGACCTGTGAAAATGTGGTTTCGTGTAGTGGAAAGAAAAGGTGTAATTAGCCACGCTTTCGCACCAGACTGCGCCGTATGCCTCAGGTTAAGCAGCAAGCACGTACACAACAGGTTATCAGGCTATTTAAAGCCAAGGCTAGAATTGTATTGCAGCATAAAAAAAAACATTTACATTAACACCAAGGAGAATAACCAGCGTCTGGGCAGGTGCAGTGCGCGATGAGTGCTGGTTTATTTTTAAGCCGTGTATTTTCATCAAAGCTATCTGCGCTGTATTTTCCTTTACGTGTGTTGAAGGCATCTGGAATGAGATCCTTTTCAGTACGAACATCGTTTCTAACCTTTAACACAACTCAAGAGAACCAGCATTTTCTTTGGATGGATGTTTTTCTTTTTCTTTATGAAACCAGAAGCTGTTTCATTTCATCTTTGCCCTTTTATCCTGCCTGAGGTTGAAATACTGATAAAGATTTATAAAAGAATATCAAATGGGTGTGTCCTGGTTTGAGAGACAGTGAGAGATAACCAACTGTCATTTGGATGGAAATATTGCTCCATTGCAAGCTGATGCAATACCTTTGCCAACATTGAAGTATTTTTTCTTGGGATTGTCCAAACACTGTCATAGCATTGTCTGAGGTCTCCTGATCTGTAATCTAGGATAATATTTAGTGTAAAAAATGATTATCTAACTCTAATCCAGCGCTCACCTATAACAGGCTGAACAGAGATGCTATTTAAGAGTGCTCCAAATAGTGTCCATGAATTATTATTTATGAAAGAACAATCTGATGCGTTACATGTCCGCCCACCTCCCCATCCCCCACACGTGTACTATTAGCTATAAAAAGAGCACAGTGTGTGTTCTGTGCTTGACCTGGAAGTTTGGCATTGGATTATAATGGTGGATGGCAGGATGTTTCAATATTCATATGTCCCAGGGATACTGGGCCAGGGAGCGCCGTACAGCCTCGGGGGGGCTCGAATGACCATCGTCTGAAACCACGAATCATAATTTCCTCGCTCTGTGAGCCTCTCTATTTCCCAAGAACTGTATTAGAAAACAACCTTTTCCCATTTGAGGCCTATAAGTGCATCCATGTGCAAACTCTGAATGTTAGCGTCGATGACATGAACACATCTACATTTGCGTTTCTGCAGCAGTTTGCTCCGTTATTGTAAAGAATATAGCGTGCATCAGTCGAGGTAGCAGTGTTGGGAGCTCCACAGGGCTGTTTATGCAACAAGAGGTCTCCTCCCTCACATCTGTGTGGGATTGATTTTGTTTTTTTCCACACATCTGGTGGTGCCCTGGGCAACTTGAAGACTTGCCTCAGCATGTTCCCATGCTTGGTAACATGAATTTTGTGATATTTAAGTCTAAATTCAAGTATTTTTCCTTAGGGGCAGGGGAGGAGTTATCTAAATCTAAAGCTGGACCCACAGGAAGTGTCTCACTAGCTATATGTGGTCTTGTTGATTCGGTGAGGAAGCTCTGAGGGCGACTCATTCCTCAGAGCACCTCCTGCTCCATATGTCTCCCAGAAAGCTTTTTTTTCCTCTGAGAATTTCCTCTTTCGTAGATTACTGTTCACTCCGGTCAGCTGGAAGCAAGCAGAAACTTGTTTCTTCTTTGTGAAGCATCCTAATTAGAACCACTTTTATTCTTGTTGCCCTCTAAAAACATTATTAATGATGTAACTAAACTTAAGAAATTCTGTGCTGGTGTAGAAGAATAATTCTCATTGTAAAATGAAAACAAAAAGAAATCTTCTTAGCAGTACAAATAAAATAAATGGATCACACAGCTACCAATATCTGCTAGAGTATCAGTTATTGATGGCTTTGGTAAAAATGACTGATGGTGTAAATGTGAGTAAGAGGATACAGAATAAAACAAGCTCACGTTTCAAACATTGCTCGTTAGTGCTTTTGTGTGTCGCGTGGATCAGTCAGCCCGTATGAAGGAAGACAGTCATGGCAGTAAAGCTCCAGCCAGCCTCATGGATATGTGAATGCCACCATTGGCGCCGAACTTCCTGTGCGGCCCAGAGGATGTTTACAGCAGTCTGACAACAGGATAGGCAGCTGGGTGAGAAGATGGAAGCCGTTGTGTATTTTAGCAGTATTTCTTCATGTTAGCCAAGATGCTATCTTACAAATGCAGTGTTAAACGCCTTTGTTAAACTCCTATTCAAGTACATGCAGTACTCCGAAATATAAGTGTTGCAATCTGACAATATGTTTTCTTTGTTTTGGTCTGCCTATGAATGACGTAAAGAGTTTGGCAAAAGTAAATAAAAAAAAAGAGGGGGATTGGCCAAAGCTGCCCATGTACACACACACACACACACAAACTTACACACACCCAAGACCATGGCTGTTTCTGATTTGCACATCATCATAGCGTCTGACAGCCCCTCTTTTAGTTGGCCCCTCTTCTTCACCTCCTCTCTCAAGTGTAATGGAGGTTTAATACGGAGCATACGTGGATGGCACCGGGCCAGTCTTGATGTGATAAGGTGATGGAAACACTCTGAGTCTATGTACACCGGGCATCAAAGCCGTTAAACTACCTGCAAAATGGCTTAATTGCATTACTTGTGCAATTAAAAATGCAATTACTTCTAAAAAACTAAACTTCTTTCGTAAAAATCTATTCAAAATCAAACCACCCTGATCAGAGCATGCTGAGTCAAGATATCTTGTCCTTAACTGGAAGCACATTTTGCATCAAGGGGGATGGCGGCACTTAGTCTCAACAGAAATGCGTGTGGTTTTGGTTCAGGTATAGCAATAGTACTGCACCTCTCGGATACTGCATTCGTTCTTCAAGCATTTGAGTCTTGACAGTCTGAGCAAAACCCCTTGACACCGACATGAAACTGTCAAAACGAAGATCCGCTCCAGGTTCCAAGGGATAAAACCCTACATTCAAATCAAACCCTACACTCGTGTGTTACAGCTGAAATATGAAAATATATCAACGCTCAGCAAGGTTTTCACCCGGTAGTGAACTGTTCCAAACGCACTGACACAGTGGGTGGTCTGAGAACAGGCCCCTTTTCTGGCTCACGTGTTTCAGATATCTCTGAATTTATTAAATTCTCTGTACATCCCTGGGCAACTTTGGCTCTGTGAAGATGCCGTTCAACTTCTATATCGTCACTTCTTTAGGGGTTCATGGCTCGGTTTGGGTTTCATTCACAAACAGTACTAAGGTTCCGAGCAGAAAACCTCAGGACATAACTTCGCACTGACCGTAGCATGTTACTTGTAAGTTGTATTTGGCAGGTATGCTAACAATGCTATGCACTCCTTTATGGTCACCTAGCAGGCTGTCAAGCTGTGCTTAGTGTGTTCTGTGGCTAAGACTGAAATAACAGTAAAACAAGAATAAACCACAACCTGTACAATTTTAGAGTAGGGTTACATTTTAAAATGAAATACTTGTTTTCAGTCATGTCTTCAGCCCCTGCAGAGGTAGCGGATCATCCTCTCGCACAAATATACTTTCACCATTTGCTTATAATGATTCTCGAACGCCTGGTGCAGAAGTTCAGCTGCAAAAAAAAAAAAAGGGTTTGAATGGGTTAAATGTGCCACCATGTCAGTGTTTTTTACCCAGAGGTGAGGAAAAAGAAATGGGGCAGGTGCGTGTCTGTAACTCCGGCAACATCACAGCGCAGGCCCTGTTTTGCAAAGCCGATTTGTCCGAGCCAGAGGATATGCAAATTCTGCCTCATCTGCTATGCAGCAGCAGTCAAATGAAATCACGGTGGCCTGCAGTTTGGCTGCAAACCACATTGAGGGAATCTGCTTTGATGCGATACCAACATCTCCAGTTGAAGGGCGCCGCACCCCTCAGATAATCTGCCACATTAGTGGAATTTATGACCCGAAACACGCCCCGGTGACAGCATGAGATTCAGAGTGAAGAGAATTCAGAGGATTGCAACAGTCTGTGATCAATGAGGTCTGCTCCGCAGTAATATGCCGGGCTGCGACCCCCAAGGCAAAAACACCCACTAAAGTTAGATTTATCATCGATTCCTTCAGTGCTGAGAATCCGTGATGGAACCGTAAAAGTCTATTGAGTATGTATGTATTTATTATTGTATTATCTTGACATATGGTTATTTCCCTTTCAGTATTTACTACAAAAACCTCACATTTCCCCTGTTCTCTTTCACCACTGTGTACATGTATTGTTTAGTTTGCTTGATTTGTGTCTTCTATCACACACAACTTGACTATCTTTTAATCAACCCGGAGTTTAATCGAGCACGATGGCAACGACAGGTTTACGCCTCAGAGCAAAACGCACATCAGCGTGCTGCTTGTAAATGGTCTTTATTACGCTTTAATGACAGGGCTCAAGCATTCCCTCTGTCTTTCCAGATCTGCAGCTGGTAAATCAAGAAGGAGTTGTGACATGGCCAAAAGGAAGATGAACAGCGCCGGGCGGAGCTGGATGGTTGCCCTCATAATGCTGTGTAATCTTTCAGAGGTAAAACTGGACAGTATTTAAACACAGTAATATTGGAAACATTTACAAAAAGAAAAAAAAAAAACAGCAGTGTTTCAAAAATCGGACTTTTGTTTTTAACAAGGGGAATGAGTGACTGCATGTTTCTGCATGACCAAAAACCTGGAAGGAAGTATCTAATTCTGTCTTGTTTTTATTTGCTTATGAAGCACATTATTGATGGCGTTAGCCTGGAAACTGGCTGCATGCTTTAAAAACCCACATAAGAAGCTGAGACTGGAGGAAAATGAGCCAGACATAATCTAGGCCTTGTTGCTGGAGGATCACCTTGATTTAATTTAAAATAGACCGGATCCTCCTAAGCACCAGCGCAACAGTTTAACACAGTTCTCTCTATTAGTAAAGACTCATATGCTCTCACTTCTTGAGACAAGTAATGCTGAATTTGTCTCGTGGGAATAAATTATGTAGTCTCCTGCTGAATACTTGATGATGATCAGATGGAATTAAAGTATGTGTTATCCCGACTTCACAAATGCCCCAAATCGGAACGGAGTCTAAAACTTAACCTCATTTTCTGAGGCTTTAACTGCTCTGTTACACAAACCTTTGAAGTCGGCCCAAATTTATGTATAATCAAGCAGCTGCGCTCCTACCAGTGTGTGTTCCAGATTGTCTTTGTCTGGTTTACTGCAGACTAGGGAACACAAATGGGAGGAACTTCATAAAAAAATTATGTCACAGGGTAAAAATCTGATTGAATGGATGCTTTGATTTGTATTAATTTGGTACTTTTTTGACAAGAGGCAGACAAATATAAAGTCTTATTTCTTTCCCGTCTTGTTCTCAGCAGATGTTTGTGAAAGGAAGCCTGGAAGCTAACGGAACGCAGCAGCAGCATCCAAACAATGTGTACCACGACCTTGGCATCACCAGGAGCAAGATAGTTACAGCACAATTTGAGTGTTATCAGAAGATAATGAAGGACAATAGGGACAGCAGAGAAGGTAGCTTGTGATTTGATAAAAAAACCTCGAAAAACAATACATTCGTTCAAGCACATATTCTGCTACCCAGAGCCCATGTGCAATCGTACCTGGGATGGCTGGTTGTGTTGGGATGACACCAAGGCGGGCGTGGTCTCAGAGCAGCACTGTCCAGACTACTTCCAGGATTTCGACCCCTCAGGTACGCTCTATTGTGCATTTATTAAAAAAGAAAAAAACAGCGGGCTTTTGTCGTCTGTTTTCAGTTTTCATGTTTTGCTGCCTACAGAGATGGCTACGAAGGTCTGCACGGATGACGCCTACTGGTTCCAGCATCCCGAGAGCAACCGGACATGGACCAACTACACCCGCTGCAATGAACACACCAGTGAAGGCCGAGTGGTAGGACAATATGGAACGATCATTCCAGCACATAAAACACAAATGGAATGCGTGATGTTTGTACGTTATTAACTCATGATCAGCAGAATTCACGAGAGTAATAATTTTGTGTTTGCTTTCCCGCCAGACTGCCATGAATCTCTTTTATTTAGCTCTCATTGGGCACGGGCTGTCACTCACATCCCTTTTTATCTCCCTTGGAATATTTTTCCACTTCAAGTGAGTCAACCGGAGCGGATAATTAGTCTTTGCATGGATCGAGATCGTCTCATCACCGCAATGTCTTTTCCCCTCCTGTAGGAGTTTGAGCTGCCAGAGGATCACGCTGCACAAAAACCTTTTCTTTTCTTTCGTTCTGAACTCTGTCATCACCATCATTTGGCTCACAGCGGTGGCGAACAACCAGGAGGTGGTGCAGAAAAACCCGGTGAGTTTCTGGAATCGGATGAGTCATAATCTGGTAATATGCAGCAACAAGTGCAGGAATAATCGGTTGTGTCAGTATAGTTTGCAAGTGTAAAGATACTGAGATTATTATCAACCCTAACTCTAACAAATGCAGCCACTGGCCGTTAATGGCCAAGACATGCCATCACTACTTAACAAATCCTCCTTGTCTTTCCTCCCCAGACAAGCTGTAAAGTGTCTATGTTCATTCATCTTTACCTCTTTGGATGCAATTATTTCTGGATGCTGTGTGAGGGGATCTATCTGCACACGCTCATCGTGGTGGCTGTGTTTGCTGAGAAGCAGCACCTAATGTGGTACTACCTGCTGGGCTGGGGTGAGTCAGACTGCTCCCTTCTCTGTTCTTGGGAATTTAACAGCGCAGGACCAATACAACAACACAAATGTGGTAAAAATAAATAAAAGAGGTCTGACTGCCGTGGTTAATTGATTAACTTGAAATCGTGTTATTTCTATTTATAAAATATTATTTGCTTCCAGGCTTTCCACTAATTCCAGCCTCTATTCACGCTATTGCTCGAAGTTACTACTATAATGACAAGTAAGTGTTTTAGTGCCTACAGTCCCAAGCCTGTGCAATCAATGGGATTTTAATATAACTCTGTTTTACATAGTGTAATTGAAATATCTTATTACAGAAAAATCTTTTGAAAGGGATTATTTTAGAAGACTTTTGTGAAGCATAGACTTAGGAGTTGCAAGACAGCGGGACTCATTGTAGAAATCTACAAAATTTTTATATGTACAAGTTTTTAGAAAATGTAAAATTCCAATACATCTACATTTTTAATTAATTATAACACATTTAGGTAAAATAAGCTATACAATTCTACAGAAAAACTCAACCAACTCCTCACAGTTAGTGAACATGTCAGAAAAGATATCGATCTGCAAACATGTTCATTTGTTAAGGATGATGTTGTGCAAACGCGTCTCTGCTGTCCTCTCTCCAGCTGCTGGATCAGTTCCAAAACTTCACTGCTCTACATCATCCACGGGCCCATCTGCGCTGCTCTTTTGGTGAGGATTTTATTATTTTCCTCAGATTGGGCTCAGCCTTTTTCTGTGGGCAGCCGCTGTGCAGACATTTGCCTCCTTCAGTGCAGACACAGCGGGCGGGACTCAAAGCAGGACGCTGATTTTTAACACCCGTAATTGGGTTTATCTCGTGAAATGGTTGCAACCTCCCTTTAGAGGAGCCACCCGCTGATCCCCGAGCGCATGTTGTATTTGTGGAATTCACATAGTTGGGGCAGCTCAACACACCTTAGTGAAAACAGACACTGCAAGGGGGTGTTCAGCAGAAGCCCTTTCACTGTGTATGAAATTAAGTTTAAATATTAAATTCCAAAGCATCATACTCTTATTACATCACCAGGATATACATTTAGAAAAAAGTTTAGTGACAAATATTCAGCAACCTGTTTTTTGATGTTAACCATGTTTGTTTAAAATATGCGAAACCATCCACGTCCCCTAGGTCAATTTGTTTTTCCTGCTGAACATCGTGCGGGTGCTCATCACCAAGCTGAAGGTGACCCACCAAGCAGAATCCAGCCTGTACATGAAGGCCGTGAGAGCCACCCTCATCCTGGTGCCTCTCCTGGGAATTCAGTTTGTCCTGATTCCATACAAGCCAGGAGGACGAGTCTCCTCTGAAATATATGACTACATCATGAGCATATTCATGCATTACCAGGTGAGAGAATGCTCACGCGAAGGCGATTGCTTGCATAAACTTTTGCTACATAAAGATAATGCGTAAAGAGTTTTCAGGATGTCTCATCGTCGAATTCCTCTCCTTATTCCCTTTGACTATTTTGTCTCCGCTGCCTCGTCAGCAGACATTCCTTTCAGCCACCGGCTTTGTTTATGGCAAGTTTAAAAAGGAAGCAGGAAGGAAGGAAGGCATGCATTATCTGAGCTGGGATGAACTGAAATCGGTTTCATGTTTTGCAAGATGTTATCTGACCATCTGAAGCTGTCCAGCACGGTCTGCTCTCGGCGTTGAGCAACCAGCTGGTGCACCAAAACACCGAACCGGTGTCATTACCAGGATATGAAGACTGTTTCGATGTTATGTGGGGGTGTTATGTGGGGGTGACTGTTTGAAGTGAAGGAGGTCACATGACCTACATAAATCATGAAGGGTTAGCTGCCAAAAACATGTTTATGCTTCACCTCTAAGAGAAAGACCATAAATATGAAATGTGGGTTAAAAGTACCAGCCGAAAGAAGCATAGTTTCCCACCAGGATGTAGCTGTAAACTGTGTTTGCAATTACTCATCACACACACACACACACACACACACACACACACACACACAGAGACATTCACACACACACATTGCATGTCTATTAATTATGTTCATGGTCAGACATCCAAGTTCTGACCACGTTTTAACTGGCCTGTTTTAAGTTGTTAAGTTTGCTGTTATGTTTGCTTATGGTTTCTCTCTGTTTTGTGTTTTCCCAACAGGGCCTGCTGGTAGCCACCATCTTCTGCTTCTTCAATGGAGAAGTAAGACTGCAATTAACAATGCAGACAGACACATGCGCACATGTGCAGCACTTCTTTTTTGTGATCAGTGATAGGCAAAGCAATTTTCTCAGCCCGAACCTTTGAACAAGGACGGTGAACTTAGGGAGTGACTCAAATTGCTCAATTCTCCTGGGTTTGCTACAGATTAAAGCTTATTTACAGTTAGAAAACAGCTGTGTTCTGTCATTTTCATCTACGAATTTTTTTAAACAGGCTGCATCATTTTTTTTGCTACCAAAAAGACTTAATGTTGTTGTAGTTTTTCACAGCAATCACGCTTTGAGATCACTGTAAAAAGAGGTTACGTAAAAGCGATAATGTGGGGTTATAGATTGATAACTCAAAAATGGGAATCAACCATGTCTTTTAAGAATCTAGTAAGTGACATTGTTGTTTTAAATGCACTCAGGTCCAGGCAGTTCTGAGGAGGCACTGGAATCAGCACAACATCCAGTTTGGCAGCAGTGTGGGAAACCACTCGGACGCCCTGCGTTCGGCCTCCTACACCGCATCCTCCATCACTGAGGTGCACGGCTGCTACAGCATCGACGGCCACTCAGAACACATGAACGGCAAAGGCTTCCATGACACCGACCCCTCCATGTTAAAGTCAGACAGCCCCTTCGCTTGACAACGAAGCCCCCTCCCCCCAGCCCCCCTCCCTATAAATTGCATTGCGTTGGTCCCTTCTTGCAGAAGTGATGAGTGAAGATTTTTTACTGTATGTCTGTCACACGGTATTACTGTACTGATGAGATTGATCAGACTTTTTTGTGTGTGCTTTTTTTAAATCAGTTCCCTCCGGGACACTGTCCAAAGATGCACACTGATAATCACAATATTGTTGCAAACTGTCTGTCTGAAAAAGTTGTCTTCAAACAGGTCAACAGTCTTTTTTATTATTATCATTATTATTATTATTGAACTCACTTGCACACAAACAGCCTGTAAATTCTTTGCTTTTTGGTGCCAAACCAGCATATCATTGCCTAGCTCATCTTGTGCTTTTTTTATACCAAGTACCAAATCAAAACAATGATGTTTAAAATAAAATAGTCTATGTTATTCAGTTTGAACTTAAATGCCGCTCAGTATTTATTAGACTGCTGCTTAAAACCAGGCCATCTTAACAGGCAGTGCTGTCTCTGTGTGTACTTCTGAATGTGTCGTTGATGTTTGCTCAGCAGATCCTATCATCCCAGAGGTGTCAGTTTTAAAGAGTTTACCAAGGTGATCTCTGTGTTTATATGGTCCTTGCCAACATGTCCGTCCTTCTAACTGCAGATCCTGTACAGACTCAACACACTTGAATGTAACTCCGCAGTTTGAAAACCTTCAAAACATGTTTGCATCACACTTTTGAACAAATAGAAAGTGTTCAGACAAAGCAACACTACTGCAAGAAAAATGGCAAACTTTATCAGAAATAAGTTGAATTACATATAAAGTTACAACACAACTGTCAATTAAATAAAAGTACAATCTTAGTCATAACACTCCCTCAATTAGAATTACTACTCGGGAATCAGCACTGATAATCTTTAAAACGCTTTAGTTCGATCCTTTAGAATACATTCTCCACACTCTAGAAATGTACATCACTATAATTAACTGATGTAAATATACAGCATATATATATATATCTTATTATTTTTTTTTTCTGTAAAGCAGACCTTTACCTAAAAAGATGGAGAAATGTGCCGTGGTTTCTGGCTGCCGTCAGCTGATTCACTGTTGCAGGTGGTTCCAACATGAACAAAGGGGAAAAAAAGTTATCCATGTCACACTAATTTGCCTTTCAACTGATTTTTCTTTGAGTCAAAGAAGGATGATGTACAGAGCTGTGACAGTGACATGCATACAGTCAGAACATTTAATCTAAAAACGCAACTTAATTTGAGAAGCTGCAGTTTTGTCACAGTTGGAAATTCTCTTGTATGCGCCGTGCTTGTGTTAAATATTTTCCCCTTTAGGATTTGTGTCTC
>CAAE01014570.1:351729-363483 GCA_000180735.1 Tetraodon nigroviridis
CTGTATTTCAGGATTCAACGCTTTCCATTGAAGATTACAATAGTACAACAGTGTGAAAAAAAAGACCTTTGGTCTTCACACATGCATGTCAGACACCCACACAGCATCAACAAACCTCAGAGAATAACAGGGAACAAACCTGATCGTTCCTGGTAACGGCTCGATAAATCATGTAGCTTAAAGAGGAGGTAGGTTTGAAAAGGCTCCTGGGGCAGCAAGCAGGAAGCTTCTGGTTTCTGTTCCAGACTTGAAAATAATTGGTCAGAGAGGCATCACATCTGAAATGTTTACTACATTTCTTTAAAAAGTGAAAAGAACTTAGTTGGGATTGCGGCTTGTAAGGAATGTAGTTTCAGTTGTGGCTTCAAGTCAGTGTGCTAACCCATCTGATCGTAGGTGGCTGATGAGCAGCTGCTAACTGCCAAATAGGTCATGATCCTGCAACAAGCCTTAAGTGCAAGTGTCTGTTAAGCAGAAGGTGGCGGTGATTAAGCCTCTATGTGCCTCAATACTATTCTTCCAGGGTAACCTGATAAAGAACCTTTTTACGGGCTTTTCTAAAGGAAAGTCTGTCCTGGCTGGGGAAGTGAAACTCCCAAGGGGCAGTTAAATTCTTGCTTGTTTTTTGTTGCTGCTTTTCTCCCCTTGAGCACTCCTAGACTCACCTGCCTTGCCATGTGACTGAATGCAATTTCTTCTTTTTCTCCTCCACTCTGACAATGGTGCAGACAGAAAGGTTTGCAGAGCAGAGGAGATCATTAAGACACCGATACACTTCCCGGCCATCCGCTATTGGCCAACACAGGGGTTACATAAGAACACCCAGTTCTGTGAGGGATAATACTACACCAGAGCAAGGAGTCAGATTGTGAAATGAGCAGTGCAGCTGGGCCAATAGCACCTCTTTTCTAGGGGGAATTAAATAAACACGTCCTTTTCAACGCACATTCAGCTCTGCTAGGGAAAAACAATTGTTACCATCTTTGATGTTTTGAATAGATTTCTGCCTCGAAGCACATTTTTCTTTGATTAATGGATAAAATACACCATCCTTTAGGGTCTGAAGGTGTTTCTCAATCAAAACAACACCTTAAAATACTGCCAGTAGTAGAAAACGTGCACGCTGGTTAAAGTAAATTATCCAGATCAATACTAGTAATGGGTAAAAAAATAAAAAGTAATAAGCCAAAATCAAAATCAAAACAGTTACACACTGTTGTGTAATTGTGAGGTGTAATTTAGATCTGAAATCAATTAAACATATTATAAAGATGTACAGCATCAGTATGATGAAAAGGGACATATAGGTGATTACCATGGGGCTTGTGACCCATGATGTGAGGAAGCAGCAGTGGAAAATGCCTTGTGGCCTCTTAAAGTACATCCTAAGGCCAGTTTTTCACTGTACAAAAGAATATAGCATAGTGAGCATTGGATTTGTGCTGAGATCTGCCATGTTACTATGGATAGCATCTGCCTGACCTCCGTGCAGCCTCTAACAACATTATTTGGCTCACTTGATCTGGCATTTGCAACTTTGCCTCCGTCGCACATAATCTTATTCCAGCCACAGCTGCACGTACACACGATCATCTGCGGCCACCAATTAAAAAATCAGGCCTATGGTCATAGCCAGGAGGAGTAATTTATTTTAGTTCTTTTCAAAGCCAAATGCTCCCTGTCTGATTATTCAGAGCCACCACTGGCCTGTTCCAAAGGCCTTACTGATAAAGCAATTTACTTAAGTTACAGTGCTTGATGCTACATTATTTCTGGCTCTACAAAATAGAGCAGATGTTTTAAGAAACAAGCTCCATCCGAAAAGTCTGAGTCAGGAAACGACAGCCCCCAGCACTATCTGGCTCGGTACAGGTGTCAAACTACAAACACAGAAACTCAAATATCACCCCAGCGTGGAGCCGGTTCTCTTTTATTTGCACAGCTGAGACCCTGCTCCCCTTTCTGAAAGGCAATGATGATGCACACGTGTTACCAACATATAATTGACCTTTGCAACTTCACCACCACATGGAAAAAAAGTCATATTAATAGTTTAATCTGCTATGAGTTTTGCCTATTCATTAATGATGTCATCATTTAAAATCAGCAAATTTATAATGATAGAGGGAACTGTGAGTTGTTCATCAACATCAAATCAAACCCCAAAAAACCCAACCTGTCTTATTAAACAATATCCGTCAAAAGATAGTGGACCGGTTCGGCTATTGTTTGCAAATACATCAAGAATGTTTTAGAGCTCATTTTATATCATCAAAAACAACAGTAATATGTCACTGGCTGACAGAATGAAAGTGTAACTTTCCATTTCAATTCTTGTGACATACGTTGGACCTCAGAGCAGCACGAGGAGCAGCTGTTCTCTATTTGCTCCCAGGGCCAAACTAGTATTGAAACACATTGCAGCAAAACATCCCGAGCAACAACGGCATTCTGCGTGCATTTGTTTTCAATTCAATTGTGCAAGGCTGAAAAAGCAAGTCCGCCCATATAAATCAACTCTTTGGTGAAAAAACTAATTCTTATTCTAAGCAGCCATGTTGGATCCACCCAGTCTGTAAAGCACATGTAACATTTTATTTACGCTTCACAGAAGAGAAAAGTCACTTTTTTTTTCTTGCAAGAATCAAGATTTTGAAACAATTTGTGATATTTAAAATGAGAGTTGTGAGTTTGGGTGAACATTTAGGGTTGTTTGTTCAGACAAATACAGGTTTATTTTCCATTTTATCCGCACTTCTAAAGATGTGTGTGTCTCATAGAGGTGGTTCATCCTCACCCTCTTCCTCTTGCTGTTGGGATATATTCAGGGAACACTTAACAGAGCTCACGCTAGATAAAGAACCCAACAGAGGTGGGTGCTGCAGAAGAGGAGGAAAACCTGTAATAAGTATATTCATTCAGCTTGCATGGCTGGATGGCTGCATGCTGCACAGCGGATGTCCTGGGCTCACTGTCAGAAGTCTTGCTCAAATCAAAACTTAGGAATGGCTCTGCAGTGTAATTATTTACCCAGCATGATCAAGCTTTGACTGCTTAGAGTCTGTTAAAACAAATACCGATGAGCTGGCTCCTTTGCCTGTAACAGATATCCCACTTTGCACCGCTGGCTTGCGATTGTGCTCTCCCCAGGCGGGGTGTCGTGCTTCAAAAGCTTGGCATCCGTCTGGCATGTAAAAAATGTCCCACTGGTTGGGATGGTATGGGAAAAGCTGAACAATCGTCAATGGTAGTGTAGCTAGTGTTGGGGCCTCCCTTACTGTACCTTACACCTGGATTTCTCAGTCAGTCAGTGGGAGCTGTGTTGAGTCTGGTTTTATAAAACATATCAACTTTTTAGAGAGGCAACAATGTGAATCATAAACCATAATGAGTCAACTGGATAGTAATTAGACCGTTTAAACTACAAAATCTTACAATCCTGCTCATTGAGTTGCCATTTACCCAAAAAGCAGCAGTCAGTAATTTGAAGAGAAACTTATTGTGTAATTACATCTGGGTGACTTTTCGACTGTCCCCCCTTCCCTATGGACCAGCACAAATCCTCCCGCTGTTTTATGATCTACCATGTGCGTCAGACTGTTTCCATTCCAGGCAGTTCCCTCCAGCCACCTTGCCTCGGTGACATGACTCCACACACATTTGCAGATTCTTGGTCTGGGGCCAGGTACTCAAGGTTTCTCCCCAGGGCAGAAGGGAGGGGGTTTGGGTTAGTCAAAATATTCCGATTAATCCATTTTCTTGCTCGAACTAAGCCAAATAAACATGTTGACCTTGATTTTGACTTGTAATGAAATTTATCAAGCATTCTCTGCAATCCAATATTATGCAAACATTAATAACCAAGAAAATTGAAAAGTCCAGATGAACACAAAATCTTTTCTGGGATAACTATGACCTGGATGACTGAGAACCTACACAGACATTAATAACCAAGTGGTTTTATACCCACAAGAAATCTAATTATTTTAAGAAGGAGCTTGTTTTTAAATTTCTTTGTAGCCACAAATGCATTCATGAGTCTATTTAAACACTGAGTAATACACTCTAGCAAAAATAAAATTTCAAAAAATTTTGGAATAATTATTTGATTGAAGGTAAATAAAGAAATAACTCTGAACGCTTTGAAAGTCTATTTATTCAATGTTTACATGATGGATATCAATAAAATATTTAGTACAATACTCAACTATACGGTATGTATGTGTTTATGTTGAATTATTTGCTCATGTAAACATTTACCATCTCATGACTGTTTCTGATATTAAAACCGTGAGAAATCATACATTAGGTTGTTAAATTCTAAACGCCAGTAAACAATTCTCATACAAATATTGTACAAATGCGACACCTAGCGGTCGATTTGGTGAAGTGCATCAAATAAGTAAAAATGAAAATTCTGTGTCATCAACCAATTCTTCTGAATATAAATTTTAACATGTGAATCACAGCAGGGCTGATGTGTAAAAGGTTTGATATATAAAAAGAGAAAGTGTCCCTTGTTTGGAGAGCCATTCACCCACTTTGATTTTAGCAGTTAATTGAAACTGCGAACTGTTAGTCTAAATTTTGAAATACATGTATGGATGGCATGCATGACTTTGATTGGCACCAAATAAGTTTTCACAGTAGTGGTGTTTTCATGATGGAGGTGCATGTTTACTGCTTTTGACAAAAGTGACATTGCGCTCCAGTGTTACTCTTCTTCCAGGCGTCTGGTTCAGTTCACTCATATCCACTCCCGAGTCCAGGCTGGTCTCTCGGCTCTCCGTCGGCCTGCGCCTCCTCTGCTCCTCTGACACAGCATAACGGATCTCAGCTGCAGGTTTGCCCTCTAATGACACAAACCAGGCCCGAGGAGGCTGTAGCGAGGGGTTTTCAGAGAGTGCTGCCATGGCCTGCATGGAGTGTCTGCTGACCACAATATTGGTTAAGGTTCCTGGTGCTGAAACGGATTCTGGGAGACTGAAATGTGCCCTTGGTGCTTCCTGAGAACCCTCTGAGAGCTCAGTTTCTGCTGCTTGGTTCTGAGTGGTGCCGTTTAGTGTCGTCTGGGTGGAGCTGTCTTTACCCAGTGGCTCAGTGGTGCCAAGGTTTAAAGCTCCTGAGCGAGGAAGCGTAGCTGATTTGATTCTTTCTGGCTGCTCTTCCAGGTGGAACAAAGCTGGAGTGTGCAGAATGGCAACAGGCTGGTTATAGAAAAAGAAACTGTCTGTCATTGAGGCTGGAAGCCGGTTGGGTTCTGTTTTTTTAAGCACACATGTCAGATCGCTGGTGTCTGAGTTGAGCTCCAGGCTGTTGTCCTCCATGGCGATGGCCACAGCGTTGGCGTTAGTGAAGATGCTGCCGTTGTGAGTGGAAATAACTGATGCAGTGTCAGTGTCTGTCTGTACACCTGATAGGACTTCTAGGACTTCGTCACAACTGGTGGATGTGCTTTGGTCTCTTTTAACCACTGACGGGATTCTCTTGGATTTAGCCTCCACAAGTACGTGTCTGCAGAGAAAAGAGAAAAAGAATGGAAGATGAATGAGTCTGAGCAGAACGCTGGATACCTAAACGATAGACTAGTTCTGGTATTGTTTGGCTGCTTATGGCTTGGATGTAATAATGAATAAGTGGATTTAAATGAACCACAACTTTCTGAAAACAATTTAGTATTCATTTATAATTCATGTCTTTGGAATTTTCTATAGGGTAGCCATATATCCATTCACACATCCAATTTTTTTTTTAATTGCTTTTCCCCAGCAATCACAGCTTTCACTGAAACATCCCACGGGCAGGTCCCGAGTTCACCGACACCATTAACTCACATTCATGCCTTGGGGCAAATTCAGTTTTTGACAGTACATCTTATTTTAACTTTACTACATCTACCTTTCAAAGATATTTCTGAGGAAGGCAATGATCATGATGACATACACACGTAAACCATCACTAGATGAAACTACAAGCTTGTTTAACCTGCTACTGTGAAATATTCCACGCAGAAGACAGGCTGCAATAATGATGATTCCTCCAAGGATAACCAACAAGAAGGAGGAGTGGTGCAAGAGGAAGTCAACGAGGATGCTGAGTTTGGTCAAACCTGAAGACACAAAAATGGTTTAAACAGAAAACAATCAGTGTGTTACATCGAAACAGAGGGCATCGTTTCTAGCCAAGCACTGGACTAGCCTGTGGTGGAGGATGCTGGTGCTGCCATCCAGTAACCGAGGTGAGGAGCTGAAAATGTCCACAGGAGTTTCCCTTCGATGGTCTTCACTGTCCCCAAACCTTTTCTCATCCAGCCGCCTGTACAGGAAAAAAAAAACAAACAGAAAAAAGTGTTGCAATTCTTTTTTCGTGCATTAAAAATGTGTCTTGGGTACAAACAACAGGCCCATTTATTGGTTTCAAGGGGCTTTCAAGAGGACTATATTATTTTCATAAACAGTGAACAAAATTAAAATAAACATGCCTGTTTAAAACAACTCAGGTTCATGTGGCTCAGCTTCATGTGAAAGATGTAAAACAATCTTGTCTTTATTTTGTCCTTCATTACAAAAACTAGGCCTAATGTGGTGCCTGGCCCACAAAAACCTGATCAAATCCTCCTTTTAAAATACACAAAATGAGTTAAAGTTTGTAAAAATAAAAACAGCTTTTTTCTTCTTTTTATGTCACAGCTCATGCGCTCACCGGTGGTTTGGTTAAAGAACCAGGCGGGTAGGACAGTAGAAGGCTGAAGTCCAGGAGAACCAGGGACACTGAGGCTGATCTGTACGGGTCCACACACGTGCAGCTCTGCGTCGCCTAAAAACAGCCGCACGCCGACAGCTGCCACTGGATGCAAATCCACGCTCATGTACCCTGGTAAAATGGATTGAAACAAATGTGAATAATAAATATGAACCTGACACACCCATGGCCGAAATATCGTGTAGATTTGAACTTGTCAATCAGTCAAAAAGTCTTTGTTTAAACACTAGATGGCAGCAAAGAGTAAACGGTCCATCTTTTTTATGTACAGAAATATTGAGAGATTATAAATTCAACTCGGACACGGACCTGATGAACTGTCCACGATGCCTGGCGTGTCCTTTAAGCTGTCCTCCACCAGCTGGGGGACAGTCAGGTAGGCTTTAACCTCTGCGATGCGATTGCTGTCTGTCAAATTCAGCAGACTTTTAGGAAACTGGACCACCGGCCATGACGACGAGTCTATAAAGACACACAGTAAATATACATAATAGCTATTTTGTCCTGGTTTATTGTTGCTGCTATCTGGGTATCTGTTTCTGTTTTGTGTTATTTCAAAAGTGAAAGAAGAAGACTATCGACACAATACCAGATGATCTGCCACTGATCAGGACAGAGTCCTCGTAGAGCCAAATGTTTCCCTGGTTCAGAGCAAGCAGCGACATGGTGACAGATGAGAATACTGCAGAAGAGAAATCAGAGAGGATATGTGACGTTTGCAAAATTTGCAACATAAACAAACGCATTTAGGACCTTACTTGGCAACCTCCTGGCTTTATAAGGAAACACCGAGGGGAGGTAGCCATCTTTGCTGACCACGACTGTGACTGGAGCTACTTTTTGGTAGGTGATGTTTATCAAAACACCGCCGTCATCCCCAGTGACGACTGTGTACATTCTGGTGCAGTTGATATAGACGTCCACCCCTGCATGGCTGATCCGCCAACGACTTAGAGCGTCGGTGACCCAAACCTTCAAGCTGAATGCAGATAAGCCTGATGAGGAAGAAAGTTCAAGCACATCCTCAGATGCAAACATAAAAAGAGTTATTTATCTGGCAAAATGAAGGCAGAAAATATTAATATGCATCTAATGAATTCATGTTTGAATGCTTCACAATCACATGTGAGACTGACATCAAATCAATGCAAATTAACCCGGCAAGAACCTCACCGGCATTAAGTAACTGCACACCGGTCTCGAAGAGATATCGATCAATGCAAACTTTAATACAGCAGAAATTCAAACAGGAAAACCATCAGATCATCCCCCAACTGAGCCCCAGCAGCACACAAACAGTTACCGTTTTTATTTCCAATGGCTCCTAATTAAACACACATTGGACACACATTTTTAACAGCATGGGGCAGATCTGAGGTGTCTCAAGCACAAGTTGAGGAACTCTCTGCTGGCCTTCATCTCCACCGTAAACGTTTCTCCACTCGCAGGCTCTGAGAAGCACAAATCTCAGCAGCAACCTCATCTATGACCCCGCAAAGTGAAAGACTGCACAGCTCATGTGTGTATGGAGACCAGTCGAGTGTCCTTATTGCTCCTGATTAGCGTAATCCGAACAATCACGGAGTAGCCCTGATGTTGTGGGCATGTTTCTTTGACTGTCTGATGATCCTAATCCTGTGAAAATATCTCCCAAAGCTTTTCTGAACACTAAAGCCATGATTTCTATCATCAGCTTTTCCAGGGTTGGAGCGAGCGCCGAGCCCAGATCATCTCACCAGCCTCGGCCTTCACACTCTTCTTTTAACGGAAGCACACGTGCTCCCGGAGCTGCGCAGAATGCCTGTTTTAAACACACAATCAAACAAATGTGTCCACTTGGCGAGATATGTAACACGTGCAGATGGACGAGGCGACGCGGCGACCTGGCACATGTGTGCTCTCCTCTGGTAGATGAACATTACAGAAGAGGGTCACCGCATATGAAGTGGAGGGGTTTCGTGCCAGATTACTATAATCTCTTTCATTTGGTGAAATAAAACACACCACAAAGAGGTTTATGACGATGAAGTGGGTTGAAAATGGGCTGTCTGAGGACACAGAGGCAGATGAGAAACAGACCCCGTGTTGTGTGCGAGTACGTGAGCTGAATCCTTCATGCCATCGTTTTCGAAATGCTCTCTCCTCCTTGGCGGTAAACGCTGAATCTTCCCGAGTCTCTTGTTGAAAAGATGAATATTTAACATTTAGCTGAATATGAACTGACTTTATGTTGTATTTTTCATAATTAGATTCATATTTATAATTTCTACTGAGATAGACTGGAGAAGTCAACGGGTATTGGTATCAGAACTCCACCGTGATGGCTGTGAGCAAAGGTCTGCAGGCAGAAACACAAATATGTTGACCGTTCCGATCTGTGGGACCACCAGGCAACAAACAGATGGTCCAACTGAGACTTATCGCTGATGATCCCCCCAACCCTCCCTTCCCTTCCATCTAGCGGGCCGTCATTAGTTTCCATGGTGACAGTTGAGGCAGCATTATTGCCGGCTGAGAACGGCTCCTGGGCTCCTTTCAGCGCGTCGGCGGCGGAGGCATTGTTTCGCCTCTGTTCTGAATGGTGCTGGGACCAGGACGGGGAGAGCGTCGGGCAGGAGGAGCCCCCCTCCCTTTCCTTTCAAATACACACACACACACACACACACACGCCATTCTAACCTCATGCCAACATGTGGGGGTGTGTTGGAATCAGGTCATTCAATACCCGGAGGGGGGGAAATGTGGGCCAAACTGGCCTGAGCTTGTGTCAGAAACAGCAATGTAACAGTTGGAAAGCAGGTTTAGGGTGCAGTCGGGAGAATGACTTCATGTTTCACTCATGCCCCCCCCCCCCCCCCTACAGGATTAATTGTTTACGTCTGTAACGTTTTGTCCAGGAAAATAGAACAACAACGGAAACGTTAATCCCAGTATGGGACAACTGACCATCTGGTTGGACTGTGAGCTTCAGACATTTCCAAGTTTCCTTAATGACTGCTGGACTCATGAGGCTCAGCCTGCTAGTTTTACGGGTAACTGCACCAGTAGAGATGTGGGAGGTTTGAGGAACGTTTTGTCCCCGTCCCATACTGAAGAGTCACATGATGATGCACTCCTACAGCAACATGAATTAGTCATGAAACAGCTGATTACTAAACAGGGTCACCAATAAACCCTTCTGGTTGTCTGTTCTCTGAGGAATACAGAAGCAGGATGGCTGCATAAAGAGGATTTTACAGACTGAGATGACTGGCTGTTCAGGGGCACAAACAATTTCAGTGTGGTATATTTTGCTTCTTTTTTCTTTTGGTTTTTTTTTTGACAATTTTCACATCTGACTATAGGGTATAAAGCCTGGCCTCTGTGTGGGTAGGGATGCAGCAGGGATTGACAAATGGAGCCACCATTATTCATGAAATGAACTGGGAGAACTTACTTGCAGGATAAAGACTGAAAGTCAAGAACGCATCATTCTTACTGCCGAGTTGCAAAAGTCTGCAAAGTCTGACACAAACCTGACGGATGGAGTGGTGCTCGGTGCGGAGAGGGCTCCGGTTTCATGAGATCTCGGTGTGAAAAGTTTCCATCATTGACATGCACAGGCTGTCCGGCTGGACCGAACCGACCGTCCACGTAAACAAGAAGGCACAGCGCAAACACAGAGCAGACGGACGGACGCATGACTCCGAGCTCGCCCTCAAGTTCGTTTGTGACGCCGAGAGTCCACATTTCATCCACACTTCATGAGCCACCATGTCCGTTAAAGAGGATCCGTCTCAGCAGCCAAACCCCTCCCCTAAATCCATCATTGTTCTATTCTCAGAAAAGATTGTATTTTTTTTTTTCCATTTTAAGTATTAACATTGATGATTATTTTTATTTTTAATAATAATACTATTACTTATTACTTTTCATGCTAGAACTGCAGCAGTAGTTTATTTTCATTATATCCTATAATAATTCGTTCTAATTATACACACTTTGAACAGTACAGTTAATTTAAAACAAAAATAACGATGAGCTTGAAAAAGGAAAAAAAATATATATTGACAAACTTCACAGACTATATTTGGTTACACGCTTAAAAATGATGCTGTGTGCACAAATCAGTGATGAAGGTGGGCTGGGCTGAGGCAGACAGACAGGAGTTGGATAGCTATATCGATAAAAAGAAGCGTTGCGCGCCTGTGTGCACAACTTACGTTGAAACAGCGTCGCCACAAGATGGCGCTGATGAGACACTTACGGAAAGGCTAACGTTTTATTACTTACAGATGTGGTTATTTCTAGGAAATATTCGGTAATGGTCTTTGTTTATGTAAAGAGTAGCTTTAGATGGTTATATTTCTACGCTGAGGTAGGTATAGCAGCATTCTATAAAATGGGTTTAGTCTCTATATACTGTTTACTGTATACCTTAGGCTAAACATAGACAATAAAATAATATGGTATAGTTTTGAGCTTTATTTATTTTCATTTTATTTATTAATTGAATACAGATTAACAGGAGGGAATAAAACCTCGACTCACATTTGTTGCATTGGTTTGCTCACTTGAGGAGATTCCTGTCAAAATGGTGTGTTTTTCTGCTCTCCTTGTTTTATTTTTGTTGTTGTTGTTGTTGTTGTTGTTGTTGTGGTGGTGGTGGTTGTTTAGGGTTAGGAATTCTTTATTTTTCTTTGACTGGAGAATAAATCACAGTACAAACACACAAACAGGAAGGATAAATGAAATTCTGAGCCTCGGGATCAATTTGCAACAAATTAGATACAGTAATGGTTCATTTCTCCACGTAAATAGCTGTATTTACTAGGACTGTTTTGGAAATCTACTTTCACTTTGGAAAGCTATGCTAGCTTCCTGCTAAATCCTTGAATGCTTTGTTCTATCAATTGTTTCTGAGACAAAGGTCTTTCTCTGTTTTTGGCAATGCAGTGCTTCCTATAGTTTACTGGGGTTTTTTTCTTAGAATTGTTGATATCATATTTGAAT
>CAAE01014570.1:411091-450370 GCA_000180735.1 Tetraodon nigroviridis
GCTGCAAATGTGGGTGCTGGATGAATAATATCAGTGATCCAAAAAACTGAGCACAGCATGGTCCATACAGACCGACTACAGTCTGGCCATTGAGGCCAGTGGATGTGAAAAATCTGGCAGCCTCTAGCGAACAGGCTGCGTCAGCTCTGGCAAATCCAAGAGGTGGACACAAAGCAACACTTCCCGAAAGGCTGCACTGTCAGGCAGAACGACATAGATTTATACCAAACACACACAGCAGCACGTTGCACTCTCTAGCTTAAGCAAAACTCGCAACAGTATTTTCTGAAAATACGGGGGGTTATGCACAGGCAGATGCAGCGACAGCAGAAAAAAATGGCTAGATAGTTTTTGCAACTCCTGAGTGTATCAGGGCAGTGTTTTTTTCAGGAATCAAACTTTTTTTTTTTTTTAAAAAGTGTGCATTTCAACCAGAACATGTACGTATAAAGAGTCTGAGGCTAAAAACCAATAAAATAGTTGTGACCTATTTAGTGGTTGTGGTTTATGCAAATATCATTGTAAAGATGCCTAACAGTTGACATTCCTTTGATAGTTGTGTACGAAAGCACATTTTTACACACATTTTTCACACTGCACATTGTATATTACACTGATATCTCTAAAATTTCAGTCGCTCATGCATAATCCAAAAAAAAAAGGATAATATAAGTTATTGTACCACCAGTCAAATTCTTCCCATACTTTTTAAAGCTCAGCACTCCAGTTTAATAAAAACACCTTCAGCCAAACGAGGTTCATGCATCATAAGTCATGGCTCCCCGTTGTGAACCAAAATTGCATAGCCGTTTCTTCCCCCGGCCCCTCCTTATGAGGAGCGCATGAAAAATACTAGCTTTAATAAATCTGATGAATTATTACCTGCAGACTGATGACCGGTCACTGTTTGTGACAAGGTAGATGCGCTGCCCCCCCCCCCACACACACACACACACACACACCTTCCCTTATTCCTTTTTGTCAACAAATGGAGCTTGATTGTTCCCCAAGGAAGCAAGTTTACAGATTTAATGATGCTGAACTGAGGCAGCTGCTGCTTTTCTCTTCAGCATTGGTCTGAACAACACTATCTCACACTCCTAACACACATAGATACTGTGTATATGGTCGCTAGACATTTTAGAATCATGCTGTAGTGGAATAAATACATAAAATGTATCTATTTTTATCTATGTAGGTGGATATAATTAGTATGTAATTGCCTGATTTATTTTTTCTTTGTAGATACGCTCAAACTGAGGGTCCAGAGTATTTTGCAACTACACACTAATCCCTAATAGAGACGAGGAATTAGAAACCTCTTAGATATGAATGTTTTTGTTGCAATTCACTCCGTGAACTGCGTCCAACTAAAATTCTGTGTGAATTTGTAAAGAAATTACAGATATAAATTTACGTGGTTCCATTTTTACTGTTAGCATAAAGGGCATTTGCATATTTATAACATGGATTCACCTTTTTTATTCTACCACGTGAATAATGCTCCGGTTCAGCTCGCTGTTACTGTTGTGCAGTGCTGATCTGAAGCAGACTGTTGTGGGTCCGTAAGAGGCCTGCAAAATGTCACGTCTTTAATGTCATCACGAGAGAACACATACAGAGATAAGAAAAGAAGCAAAATGTCCAATAAAGACTAAAAGGCTTTGGGAATGCCACTGGTGCACACCAAGTCCTTTACAATATCTGAGTAGTAGCACTGACACACTTTCAGTATTCCATTAAATAAATAATAGAGGAAGCGGGAGGGCGATGAACATTTGCTTTCTCCTAATGTGGAAAGAAAGTGGGCTAAAAAGATTCTCGCATCAACATGCAACTGTAAGCAGTTGTGCTTTTTTTTTTGGTTGATGCGCACTTTAATGATTGTCTCAGTGCGTTCAAATCTTACACTTGGTCATACATGTAGGGATTATTTAAAAGTACAGGCTTCTAAAACATGCAGTGATTAATGAATTAGGTCGCACATACGGGGAGGTGGAATCACACAGCAGAGGCTAATGGGATTTTAAGCTCTATATTTTCAACACTCTCCCCATCAAACCCACTTTTTAGGATGTTGAGTACACAGCAGCAGCAACTGGGGAAGGTGTTTTCTCAGCCTGTTTAAACCTACATCTCCTTTTCTACACCAGCTTAAGCACATTTGGCTTAGTTCTTGCACATCAGCCACTTGTACAAATTGTCTGGGAACCTAAATAACAGTTAATTGGGACACTTTCAAACTCAAAAAACAGTCTTATGATATTCACAGCTGGAGAGATTGTCTCCGGTGACCACCAGCAATATCAAAAAGACACATTTGCAGCAGATATTCATTCTTGTTTAGTGCTCGGCCAAAAAAAATGAGGATAAAAGGACCTTAAGAAAAATGTATAAGGAAGACAGTGTGTCTGATGATTTTGATTAATTGTTCATGTACACAAATTTACTTTATATTCATTTTTTATATGCTCATAATAATGGATAAAGTGTTTGGCAAGTGTGCGTGTTGGTGTCTTGGCCTCCAGCTGAGGCCAATCTGTTAGTCAGGTGTGGCTCAGTGGTTGTTACCCAGACCTGGCCAGCAAGCTGAAAATGTACACAGACAAGGTGAAGGGGACAGCTTTTACTGCACAACCACATTTTCTCTCAGAATTGTAGTTTCTTTTGTCTTTTCTTTTCTAAAATATGAGTATAAATGTCACTTTTACCAGATATCAAATCATACATTGACCTCACACTGAGACAATGAATGATGACCCCCCAAGTCGCAATTATGGAGGTATAACCACCAATATACTAATATGATTTACTTTTGCAATTTATACTCACAACTGCTTTAAATTGAATAAAAAGGAATTGCATTCCCAGTGTAGGACATACCAATGAAGAGCTGCAGCTAACCAGTCCTCTACAAGAAGTTGCAGGCGAGGACCTTATGTTCAATGGATTATGTCTAAATAAAGCAACGGCAGTGGATGAATCTCAGTGTCACTGATCCCCTCTGCTTCCCAGACAACAGGTTTTCCTGCTGCAAGCTGCCACTGGCTTTCCAATTCTTTCAAATATATAATAAAAGCAAGAGAGGGAGAAATCAAGACCATTTGCAGAAGGAAGGGAGGGGAGCTGACGTTCATCACTCGAGTGCAATGGCTTAGCTTAAGAGGCTTGAATAATCAGTATGTTAAGCTGTCAGGGTATGTGCTCACACCTACCACGCACTTACAAACTCCTGGCTGCTTTTTCATGGGAGGGGGGGGGGGGGGCAGAAAATGCTGAGCGGCAGCAGTGCCACAAAACCCAGACAAGCAGATGAGCTTTCCACTTTAGAAATATGTTATACTTTCTCCCAACATCACCAGAAATGCGCATTTACTGCAGTATGGGTTTTTTTTGTTTGGGGTTTTCTTTTTTTTTTTTTTGGTATTTATCTGTCTATTTGTGTTGTTTTGTTTTGTTTTGTTTTTAGAAAAAATGTTACCATGGTCATACAGAAAGGAGGGTAAATTGCAAGTGAGCACACAAATCTCATCCTCATTTTCTGGGAATATGCCCACACAAGCCTTCTCATTAAAAGCACCCAATTTGTCCACTCTAAATGCTGTCATATAAAACAATCAAAGTGCAATATAATGTCTTAAGTAAGACCTGGGCTCTCCAGCTACAGTTATTGACAATTTCAACCATAGATGAGTGACAGAGTATGTGTAAATAAATTGATATTCGCTCTTATAGTGAAGCAGGATGCGTTTCCAGGTCACAAACATAAAGATGGTTCAACAAAATCTCCGGGGGTCTGTTGAGTCTTCTTTTGCCTGCAGGGTGGTATGGAACAGATTTAGGGAAACGCTGTTGCAAGATTGAATCTCCGCAGGGAGTAGTTAGAAACTCTGAAACAGTCCTGCACACACCTTCTAAATAATTTATTACATGTTGCAGACGCCACTGAGGTGTGCGGAATGCGTCCACCATAAAAGGCATTCTCCTGAACCATTCATTCCATTCTCAACAAAATCATTTCATGATTTTGTACAGTGCTTATATGTGCATGATGGGCATCCTGAGCAGAACTGGTTGGACACCACCATTTGCATGTACTGTGGAAAAAAAAAAAATTCCCGGGCAACGGGACTGCCTATTTATGGTCATGTGTCATCAGCATCATTGTAGAAGGAAAACAGCAGGAGGGTCAAGTTCTGTTCCTGCTTTTCCTTTTTTCTTCTACCCGCTCCATCTTTAGATTTTCCTCCTTCCTCCATGGCAGGAGAGATCTCACAACCTTCAGCAGTGTAAATTACGTCGGCTGCTAGCTTTGCAAAGATTTTGGTCTCTATAATTCTCTTTGATGGCTTCAGCTTCTAAAAGGTGCCATGTTCAATTTCAGCATCTAGCAATGCTTTGCACCCCTCCTCCTGAAGCCCCATGTGCCTTTGTGAAATATGACACAGGGTAAATTGTTTTTTGACTTTACGGCTAAGCCCTGTGACAGAAATGCTTACCAATCAAGTGTGTGTGGAGGAGGACATGAAAGGTTAAACAAAAGCACTGACCACTGAAAAACCCAAATGCAATATTTTTACTTTTCACTGGAAGCAAGTTTATAATTTACTGCAGTAACTCTTTTGCAAAATTGGTTGTTACGTTTTAAAAATGTATATGTGTGTATATTTAAAAAAAAGCCTTCTCTAAATATTCAAAACTCATTTTTAGTTTTGACACATTTGAGTAAAAATGTCAAGTGTCAGTCTCCGTTCTCACAGCAGTTTCTCCCCCAGCAGTGTGTCTTGAGCCAGTAGGAGATCCGGAAAGGCTCAAAAAGAGATGCAACAAAGGGCCAGCTGCCTGCAATGCATCAACTTCAGACTCAGACGAATCAAGGCTCAGTGAATACACTGGATTAATCTTAATCTTATATAGTGTGGTTGCTCCATTAGTGATAGTAGAAAATTAGTGATAGAAACAAACAAGCAATTTCAGAATGTGACATTCCAGCCTTTCAATTCAAACTTTCAAAATTGTATGCACAACTCCGTGTGTGTGTGTGTGTGTGTGTGTGTGTGCGCGCGTGCATTTATGTACGTTATATACACAAGGTCTTTAAAGCCTGAAATCTTTTTTAAATATGATGCTTCAAGCTTAGCACCCATTATTTTCATCCTTTCCTCTTAGCAGTACCTGAAAAAACATCTCTTCTGCTTGATGCTGCAAAGAGATCAATGTTTGGCTCATCAGACCAGAGAATTTTGTTTCCCAGCATCTGCGAGACCTTCAGGTTTTTTGTTGGCAAACTCCAGGCCAGCTGCCATGTGCCTTTTACTAAGGAGTGACTTCCTTCTGGCCAGTTGGGCCTAATTGATGGATTGCTGCAGAGATAGTTTTCCTTCAGGAAAGTTCAGGAAGGTTCTCCCCTCTCTACCGAGGAACTCTGGAGCTCTGACAGAGTGGCCATTGGGTTCTTGGTTATCCTGGTGACAAAGATCCTTCTCCTCTGACCACTCTGTTTGGAGAGAAGAGTCTGGGTGGTTCTGAAATTCTTACGGAGGATGGAGGTACTGTACTCATTGGGACATATTATGGCAGCAGATCATTTTTTATACCCTTCCCCAGGTGTATGTCTCGAGCAGATCCCCTCTTAGAGTAGAATTCCTTTGACTTCATGCTTGATTTGTAGGTCCTGTAGAAGGTTTTTTTATGTTATTTTTAATAAAATTGTAAATATCCCAAAACATTTTTGTGGTGTCATTATGCCGTGTTATGTCTAAAGTTTTGAAGGAGTGAATTTGCTCCAATTTGGGATAAGGCTGTGGAAAAAATATAGCGATGTAAGTTCTTTCTAGATGCACATGTGTATGTGCAAAATTCATCCAGTCATCAGTAATTCGTGTGGTAAGCTATCTTTACCAGACATGTCTTTGACAGAGTAAAATACCTGTGGACTCACATTTTATCTCGTGGCACTCCGCCAATTTTTTTTGTTTATGTACCTTAATTTAATTCTCAAAAATTCTAGGCACCTGGAGCACCTAGCCTAGCAACTGTGGCATCGAGATTTGAAAGTGTGAACCTGTTCAGACATGGTGAAATATGCTCATTGTCTGCAAGAGAGCAGATACAGCCTAAAGCAGTAGCTTATGATGATGATCAATTGTGCTCTATTAAATAGTTTGCAGTGTTTTACACATTATAATTGCAGTTTACATGGAGCAGGTGCTTAAAACAAAGTTGGGCAATTGCAACAATTTTTTTTTAGTATTCATATGTGTGTTTTTTAATACTGGCCCTGCAAAGTCACTGTAGTTATCAAGTGTACACAGTATTTTTCATGAAATGAAATGACATTAACGATACCCTATATTTATTAACTCTTTAAATGCAGGTTCTGACATTATCTAATCCAAAGGCATCTAATGCAATCTGCCAAATGTGTTTTTATTGCTGTCTTTGGCCTTTTTCATCATTAATGTTTTCACTGAGTGCACTGCAAAGGTTTAAAAGGCGTCCTGTCAACGTGATTTATAGTGGTGATATATGGAAACAACTGATAAGGCAGGGATGAGCAGTTGTGACTTTCCTTCTGGCTGAGATTCAGCAGACATTTTTTAAACATCCAATTTACACTTTATAATACAGCAGCTCAACACCTGAGCAGATTGATGTGATCACTGCCAACATCAACATAAATATGCTGTTCCTTGACATATTTATAGTTTTAAAAAATGAAGTCAAATCAAAGTGACATTGAGAAGAGAAAGTAAAATATCGAGGGATTTTCATCAGAGCAAAAAGTCATTGAGTGAAATCTGCTCTCCCTCAAGGAACCTGGAACTCTCCAGATGTCCGATAAGTCTTTTCTTGTCTAACTTTGTAGAAGAAAGGTTAAAACCAAAAGTGGCAAAAAATAAAATAAAATAAAATAAAAAAACATCACAACTGCTTTGAACATTGCCGTACTGACCGGTTTTCAGTTGCAAAAGTGGCTCTAAGATGTACTGGCTTTATTGATGTCTCATGCACTTAAGATGGACCTCTGTCTGACTGACACACACGCACACATACACTCACACATCATTTCCTCTCTGGTAAAGTGCAGGATGTTTAAGAGGAGAACTAAGCAGATTTTTTGCCCCCTGCCAGGAATGCTTTATGTGCTCTGTGAATACTGGAGTTCTGCAGGAAGGATTGCGTGATTCAATCAGCCACGTCACTGCCTCGTAAAGGCATTATACTTTGTGCAGTGTCATGTTTTCTGTAGCCAGCGATGGTCCAGTGTTATTTTCCAGAATCGGGGAAGTGGCCTAGAGAAAGCACGTGCGCCTGGCACGTCAGCAACTATAAATAGCAAACTAACATGAACACTTATCTCCATATACAAGAATCAATTAGAGATGCACCTTCCATACCTAAAAGACAGCACACTGTCCTTGACAACTTGCGCATACTTTTGTAATGAGCATACACACTGAGATGCAGCCAAAGGGGCTAAGATTGCACAAAAGATAAGGATGAAGGGACTGTGGCTTTTAGGAGGGAGGGGAAGTTGATATCAGGGTAGAATATCAGAGGAAGAAAAACAGATACAGTGACCTTTGTAATATTATCTCCCCTGACTATGTTAGTGTTCCACGAGAAAGTGCTTTCAGCAAAACTTAAAATATGCATACAGAGAAGGTAGGGCAAAGAAGCTCGAGACAAGTGAGTGCAGCGGATGCAAAATCAACAGCACGACAATATGAGGAGAGTAAGTTAAAAGATCAACACTTGGGGAATTAAACAGGGCTCACCTGTGCAGATACTCCAGTTGTTGGGATGGAGAAGTGTCAGGAGAGTCAAAGGGTCCAGGGGTGGTTTGGGAGGTGTCGGGGGATCCTGGTCTGGCTTGAAGCAGGGCTAAAGGGTGGTCCAGGAAAAAGGGAGGAAGGATGGAGTGACAGGGAGATGGGGAGGCTAAAGGGGGGAGAACAGATGCTGCTTGTCTTTCCCTCCCTTACCCTCTCTCTCTTTATCTCTTTTCTCTCTCCAGCATAGACACACACTCAGAGGCAGACACCAAAACCGAGTCACTCAGATAATAGGCAGAGAACGAGTCTTTGCTTTTACTCGTTCTGCCACAGGGGAAGGACAGAGTGAGTGCTCCTCCCACCCTCCTCCAGGCAGCCAATAGTAAGAAGCACAGAGTTGTTCCGCCAGCCAATTGCAGGGGAGGCAGCCAGTGCCTTGCCCCAGCCCATAAGTGCAAGAGCTTAGTTGAAATAATTACAATATGGAAGCAGTCGTGAAAATCTTTTGTTTTGAAGGACAGGCAGAGCACTGCAGACCAGCCAGCCAGTGTGACTTTTTCTGTTCAGAGAAATGAGAGCTGATTGGATTGTTTCGGAGGGCCACCTAATCTAGCATTGAACTGGCAAACACCCCGCCACAGACTCCTCAGTCATCTGGAGTTTGAGAATCAGACGATCAACTGAGCCACATAGGATGATGACACATTAGGGAGAGTGCTTAGATAACACAAGCCTCAGAATATCAGTAGATGGCTCAAATGCAACTCTTTAAGTCAGGCTGATGAAAATTCTGAAGGAAATGAACTATGCACATTACACCGATGGAGACACTTTAGCCACCTATTATGGGAAGCTTTTATGTAATCCATTTTTATTTAAGACAACTACTGGTGTGCAAAAAAGATGGTTCCGTTTTAAATGATTTCGTTTTTGTGACTAACTCAAAGGATGTGCACTTCTGCAGCTTTTGTGTCGGCTCCAAGATGATATCCCTAGAATTAAGGGCGGCAGTGATGGTACTCTGATTTCCTTGCAACAGGAAGTTAGTTGGCTCTTTTAAAAACTTTTCCACAGTCCCACTATTGTAAACTGTGGAAAAAATTGATACAAATTTAGAGTATCATTTATTTTGAAAGGATGCTATCTGTGCTGACAATCAGGGCGTGAGTGCACATTACAAGGTCCAGGAAGTTGCCAGGAATTACCGTCTAGAAAACCATTAAAAACAAAACAAAACATACTGACTTTCCCTTACAACACGCTGAGAATTGGACATGCACGCATCATTCCAAATTAAAAAACTAATTTCATGGATATTTTTGTAGCACATTAACTTAATCCCAGCCTTTTGGCGTTTATATTAAATTGTAAATGTACCAAAACATTGCTTTATAATGCATCATCATGATGAATTCTATCTACATGGACCTTGCATGAAAATCTATAAGTCACAGGGAAAGGATGGGGGGTGGTCATGTGTAAAGACTATGTAATTTACAGTAATATAGATACACGGAACAGAGCTGATCTGAGCCTTGTCTGCGTGAGTGGGAGAGGAAGGGACATAAAAAATTTATACGGAGATGGAAGGAGATGTCACATCGAATCTGTGGCGGGCTGCAGTGATGACCACGGGTAGCGAGCCGTGTGTTGGTGGGGAGGTAACTTGAGACTGGTTCTGCAGAATTTTAAATGACACCAGCATTGAGGTTAAAGGTGATGCAACTAAGTAAGCACAATGGCAACATCATCAACAGCATTTGATGTGGTTGGGAGTACTTTGGGAGTATTAAAATTTTTAGATATTTACATTATATATATATAAATTTTACTCTTTTATGCCTCTATCTTTGATTTCCCTTTTGTACATGCATTATATGATTAGGGCAGATACTCAACAAGCCCCCCCCTGGGGGTTTCCTGTCTTTCTTACGCTAACCTTTTATGTGGTTTGTTTAATTTAAAAATTCAGCTACACCTCTGGTCTTCAAAAAAATGTGTTTACAGGCATTTGGTGGGTCAAAAGATGAGAGCAGGTTTGGCTAAGTGGCCACAATACTAGAATTACTTGAATACCCACCGTAGATAAGACCCCCTCATTAAATATTTAAAGATGGGTGGGGCGGGGCGTAAAAATAGGTTTAAATGCCAGAAGATTCACATGGGGATTTTAAGCCTGGCAAGCTGTTGCCTGTTATCTGTCTAAATGTCAGTGGAAAGTGAACACCTTTACAACATTATACTACACAAATGTTGCTTCAGGCCCATTGTTGCCTTTCAGTTGGTTGGGAGACACAGTCAGGTTAGAGGCAGAATGCATTAAAGTAGTGCATACTTTATTAACGGTTTGCAGCATGGATATATCCAGTAAGAATCAGTGGAAGGTCGAACCCAAACTGGCCCTGTGACTCAGCTGTGATTGTTGCATTCAGCCTAATGTCACAGCAAGGCAGTGGCTATTAAAACAACAACAAAAAAAAACAGAGCGCTGACAGAGATAGCGTTTGACTTCCACCACAAGTGTAATTACCTACCCAATATCTGGTTGTCACCTTATTGTATCATTACCAGAGCAGGATGATTTCAGTGTATGTAGTTATTAGCTCGAAGCCACTAAATATAGCCCTTCTCAGCCATTGTGTTAGCACTGTGCAGAAAGCCAGCTGCTGGTGCGTCTTTTCCTGACCGCCCCCCACCCACTTTACACACCAGTCAGTCAAGTCATCTTAAATAGATGGTAATTCACCAATCCAATTTCCCCATAAAGATTTACTCAACCAAAGACTTTCAGATATTGGATGTGGGTTATCATTCTGGTTTATTTTTCTTTCAAATGGGGACACTACAGTGACAGAGCCCCCTCCCCCAGTCAATTAATATAAGCCTTGGAGCTGTCATAAGGCTGCTCATGGGGTTGAGATGCTTAAGAGGAAGATATGATGAAATCGAGTAGGACGTGTATTTAATGATTATTTTTAGGAATTCTTTTTTTCACAAAGTTGATGAAATACCACACTGCTGTCACTCCCGAGGCAGCTTTGCTGTGATTTATTGGAAATGTGAAACTTGATTTGCAGAGAAGTTCCAAAGTTTCGCCATGTTTGGTGTCCTCTGCAGTGATGCGTTTGATTCTCGTCGCTTTGTACTAAGCTAATGATGTCTTTGGTTGTTAGACTTCATATTGGACTTAGGAACAAATAAATACGTAAGCTAAGAGGTAAAATCTAAATGTTGAAGTTATACCTAATTGCACTGGTTAACTATTACCTGGGGAGCACTATTATTTAAGTTTTAGCGTTATTGTAATTTTTTTTTGTGCAGAGTCTTGTGATTATTTCGAGGAAAAAAAATGTGTTGTATCGGAGAGCTGGATGTTTACTCCTGTAAAGGAATAACCTCGAGAATCTATCACTTTAAGTTGAGGAGCTAGTGATAATAATAAAAAAATATATAAAAAGTGGCAATGTGTTGAAGCTTTAAGCATCATTCTCCGCTTTCCCAGTGACCTCTACTGGCCGAATGGCGTTAAACAGCCTTTTTACACTAATTTTCCCGCCGTTCTAGAACTTTATTTAATCAATAACCTAACCAACCTAACCCCTAACCCTAACCCATTCCTGATTGTCTGATTCATATTTTGTGCAAATAACTGTGACAAAGAATGAATGCCTTTATTTAATGTCTTTCCAGCTGCCTGGATGGATGAACGAGATCCTGACCAAAGCCTGAGAACCCATCAGCAGATCAAGAAATCAGGTAACATCCCAGCTTACAAAAACGGGTTGAAATGCATGAAATGGGTAAATGTCCTAGTGCCCTTGTGAGCAATGAGATGTCACATTTGAGTAATACAAAAACATTTGATCAGCATTCTAGATATTGAATAACCTATTTCCTACAATTGGAATTAATCATAAATCCTCATTGTGAAAGTCATAAACTTTAAAGGTTAGAACGTTTTAAAGAAACCACTAAATTAGGCCAACTTTGAACAATTTAAATTAATCTTCTTAATCAAATACCTTCTTGAAACACCTCCTAACTGTAAAGATGATATTTAAGCGGATTTCAACAGTGAATGACTGGTGACCTAATTCACTCTTTAAAACCACTTTACTTAAAAATCTACAGCAGTTCCACAATTTGCCCGCAATTTTTTTGACAAAGATATTAGGTTTTATTAGGTGTGTCCTTTTAAGTAAACAAATTAATTACTAGACTTAATCTGTTTTTGTATCTGCTCCTTTTTAAAGTGCTCGTAATGCAAAATCAATTTTTATTTGTATTACATACACATGTTTTTTTTGTCTTTTTGGATAAGGCCACCCTAAATTCCATGAGGTGTTAGGCCAGTGGGATATTTACGACACACATCATTAGCTCTGCAGTTTGACTTTATGGTGAAATTGGATTAACTTGCTGCTGTGATTTAGCTGTGAAGGTAAATAGATGATGCATGAGCACCTCTCTTGGCCTCTGGAGACACTGATTTGTGGGGAAGTCAATGCCACAGGACATAAAACAGCTGGTCAGGGCCACTGTCAGAAGAATTAAGGCCACAGTCCTTCCAAAGGTCTGCTGTAGTGTGTTCGAGAAAAAACAAAAACTGTGTCATGTAATTGTTGTAGCTGAAAAACACTTTTTTTATTCAGTGCCTGGGGAGATGGTACAACACGATTTCTTATTTTAAAAAAAAAAAACAAAACAAACATCCACAGGTTTTGTAAAATCAGTAGCACCCGGTTAAATATTCAATCCAAGGCTACTGCATTATACTATCTCTCTTAACCTTATTGCTTTCCATATCCTCCAACACCAGTGACACCAATCACGCCAACACAGCTTAGTAGCAACTAATCATTTTCAGCTTACTTGCTGACAAGGTCTTACAAATTGGTTTAATAACGGGGAAAATTATCTTTTTTTTTTTTTTTTTTTATAAACCCAAGGCTCAATTTTAGCTGGGAAGAATCCCCTGTGGAATGATTAATCACAGTGGTGTGTCTGTTCAGCCAAGTTATCGAAATCTTAGTGTGATTCAAAACATTAAAATGTATTTTAGCGAGGATTCAAAAAAAATTGCAGCATGTATAGATCTAAAGTTCTTATTTTAAAGACTTGGTTTATAAGATATACTGAATTTTGTAAAAAACATTGAAAAGGCTAGGCTGTGAAATAAGGCTGATGAGAAGTTCTTTAAAAATTTAAAAATACTCTCCTTGTATAGTATAAATGTGGGTGTTTAGCATTGCTTATTTATTCCAATTATTTTGTCCCTACATATCTTTATTAAAAAATAAATATCTGTTATTTTTGAATTTAAAACACTATTTAAGTTTGCTGTACCCCATCATAACCCACAAAATTCATAAATGTAACTGGAAAAATGTGAAAATGATCATTACTAAAAATAGATGAATATAACATTATAAACAGTTCAGAATGTCAAACATCAGTAATGTCAAAAATGCACAAACGTAGTACACTTAAAAAATGGATATGATTTCAGAACACATTTTGCCTCCTTACTCTGGTCTCAACCCATGGAGTAAATATGTGCCAATGCCTCCAACACTAAAAGGACCAACTTGTCTCTCTTTAACCCATCTTTGGCGTTTTCATAGAGGGATGGTGCAAGCGATTCAAAAAAGTCTCTGCCAAGCCATAGCCACAAGGCGAGTTCGTTGGACCAAAGACGTTCACAGGGTGTGCTTCAGACTGTTTAACTGGGGCCGAGAACAAAAATCTAAAAAAAAAGGAGATTAGCTGGGATTTATTTTTTGGAGTGTGACGTGAAGGCGTTCTCAATGCAGAGAACAATGTATGATCCAGAACAGCTGCTGGCAGACTGCTGCAGGAGGTAGCCGCTCTTCAGTGACGATGCCAGACCAGTCACAGCTCGATCTCCCGCTCGCCATGTTTCACAGTACTGGTCTGTTTGCCGGTGGCCTTTGTTGCTCGATCCATGCCAGACCATTTTCTCTGGCCTGGACAACAAATACAGACAACTCGGTCAATAAATGTGAGTTTGCTGGGAAAAAAACAAAAAAACACAGTGAAAAAGCCGAACAGACTCACCATGCACTATCCCTGAGAATATCTCTGCCATCGAAGGAGTAGATTGGTACATTCTCCATTATTTTGCTTGCGTCATCACCAAACATAGATTCCCAGCTTCTAAACAACACTTGGTCCTGAAAGGAAGACAATATGATTTAGTATCTCTTATTAGTATTCAAACACAGGCACACAACACTACACCATTTGTTTTATGTCTCACCTTGAGGTTCACAATGGGGAAGTTGTCCCTATCTGACCTTCGGACGATTGTGTAGAGATCTTGAAGCTTGGAGGACAAGAATGCTCTGAAGGTGCCCTTGAGTCCGATGGCTCGAGCTTGCTGGAAGCACAGGAAATCTGCCCCGCGGATTCCTCGCATGTTACCAGTTTGTGGGGCATTTAAGGCGATAAGATGTAGCTGACGAGACAGAGGTTTGCGTATAAAAAAAATGTTTCAGTACTGTTTCTGCTAGAGAGTACACTGCTTTTGCGTTGATAATACTGCACTATGACTCCCCCACGTTCTGCCATCTGAGTAATAAAACACTTACTGCTGTTGCTGATGTTTCAACATTGCCAAGAGGCTGCAGTACTGGCGGGTTGGGTGGTCGGTGTGGAGTCACAGTATGTCGGTTCTCTGACTGAGTACCCGATTGTCCATCTGCATGGCCGGTGTGTCTTGTTTCAGGGAGTCTGGGCTCATGCCGAGTAGGGTAGTTGTTGTTGTTGCCGTTGACAGGCGGCTGTGGCGGAGGCTCAATGGGTTGTATCACAGGTTCACCCTGGGAGTAATGGCCAGCGCCGTTGTTGTGCGACTGCTCTTGGGAATGGGGATACAGGATGACAGGTGGAGGCTGGGCCTCTGCCACTTCATTCTCCTTCAGAAGATATAAATGAGTGAATCGATTGTAAAAGGCAAAATCCATTATTTTCCTATGTGTGGAACTTACCAGATCTCTAAAGAAGGGACTGTAGTTTCCAAGCTGAAAAAAAGGAAAGACCTTTAAATATGAAATTATATTTTCGTAGGGTTAGAGTTAGGGTTGCTTAAGTTAAAAATTGATCACTACCATGACTTGACGTAGTCCATAGCGTACTCTCAAGTACAGATCTCCTTTGTCTACGATGTAGATCAGGCTTCCTTCTGGCTGGTGTCTGGCAGTAGCAATCATGGTGTCATACGACCTCAAAACTGTAACCTGTCGACAAACACCCAAGTGTCGCAATGAGATAAACTCCTGCTCTAATTTTTATGACAAGATGGGTGCTGTTTGAGTCTCAGAGTATTTTTCAAATATAATACTCACCCCGGAGGATTCACCTGGAATTCCAGGCGGACCAGGAGGACCAGGTGGCCCAGTCACAGTAACAGCTTCAAATTAAAAAGAAAGTTGGTTAGAGATCTTTGTAAGTCATTGCAAACTAGCCTTTGTGCACATATTGTAAATGTCTATATCGTCCAATTTTATTATTTTTTTTTTTTGTAGATAAAAAATCTCATTATGATGTCACAAGAGATCATATCTTGAATACTCACACATGGGGCAAAAAAGCAACTTACGATAATTGTATGTGCCAGTTCCAGGAGCTCCAGGTGGTCCAGGAGGTCCTGGAGGACCTGCAGGTCCATCATAACCAATCCCTGGTTGTCCTGGTGGCCCCTGGGGTCCAATAGGACCAATTATTGAGTCCCCTTTAGGGCCCTTAAGTAGGAAAAAAAAATATAAACAGGGAAACTGAAACAATTCAAAATAAATTATGCATTTTTAAACACCATTTTAGACCAAAAACCAGAAAAATTGCATGAAGTGTTTACTTACTGGCAGGCCTGGATTGCCAGGAGGTCCTTGCACGGCACCAAAACGTGGGTCATAATATCCCCCAGGCTCACCCTTTTCTCCTTTTAGACCTTGATCTCCATGCTCCCCCTTTAGTTCATTCTAATGGAAGCAGTTTTGTCATTATGAAAATGCTTTTTTTTTTAAATTCAAATACAATTAATCCAAGTGGTGTTGTAAAACAATTTACCTTAAACGCGTAGATATCAAAATTAGAGGCTGTTCCTAGAAAAACAATGGCATTTTAATGGCTGGCACTTCCTCTCTGATGCTGCTTGCTGATTAGTTAGTGCATTTTATGCAAATTAAGATTTACCAGGGATTCCTGGAAGGCCTTGATCACCTCGCTCTCCTTTCTCCCCTTTAACTGCTAGAACAAAACAGAATTTTAAAGTGCTGTAGATACATCTCAGATGTTTCTGGCAATAGCATGGCCAAGCTATATCACCGAGAGTGACTCCTTCTGTTGAGTTTTCAAATCTCATAAAACTTGATGGCTTAATCTCTCTACAATAGAGCGTATATCCCCATCAGCCCGAGGAAGCTTGGTCACACTGAAATTAAGATGGAACCGCAAATCTCTGCAAAAACTTTCCTAATGCCTTTCTTAAGTGTCACATTTACCTAACCACTCCACACTCCAGTGGCAAACAAGTCAAGTCAAATTGTGTATATATAGAATAGTACCTGGATAGTTCCTGAATGTCTCATCGTAGCGCTGGGAACAAATCAGAAACAGACTGTTAACTGCCTTTTACTGCAGGAAAGTAATTATTATCCTTATTGTTTAGGTCAAGTGGAGCATTTTGTGTACTCACATTGAAACGATCTAAGGGAATGGATGGTCCAGGAGGACCTGGTGGTCCGGGTGGGCCTGGTGGTCCCTAATTAAAAAAAAGAGCATTGACTCTTTCTACAGCAAATATGCACAGAAAGGTTCCCGCTAACTGTTTTGGTACTGTTGGTGACTCCCCTCTATGTCTGTTTTTTTAAGGCATTTACCTAACATTTAAAAGCTAATACAAAGATTAAGCAACCAGGCTATTAGCCCTTGCAGACTACAGAAGCTGCTAATATAGTACTTAAATGGTGTATCTAAATTCATCCAAAAAGCACATCTTTTATTAGCATTACTGGAATTATTGAAAGTGCTGCAAAAACCAATACCACTTACTGGATAGCCAAATCCAGAACCAGTTCCAGGCTCTCCCTTTTCACCCTTGTATCCATTTATACCAGGGCGCCCCTGAGGAAAGTGGATCACTCATATGTTATTTTGTAAAAAGAAGGAATAACATACTGAGATTGGTTTAGTTTAAATGTGATGAAAACTGTGTACTTTACTCTTTTTTTGTAATACACATATATTAAAATGTTACTTACAGGTCTGCCTGGCATTCCAATTTCACCTTTAAACCCAGGAGGGCCAAATGAGCCCTAAAACAATATGAAATATAAAAAGATGAGTTTCTGAGAACATCAGTAAACATTATATACAATGAAAGAAATATTTACAGGTGGTCCGACTGGTCCCGGTAGTCCCCTCTCTCCCTAGAGACAGACACACAAAGGGAAGAAGATTAGATGGCAAAACATTTAAACAGCAAACACAGAAAGCATCATCAGCAAAAAGGTGTGTGTTTATGCTTGTTTCACAAAAACATAGCTGGCACTCACCTTCAGACCTGTTAGCCCCTCTAGAGACAGTTGACTTCCATCGGGTCCGACCACTAAGCCTGGCTCACCTTTCTCACCCTAAGCACACACCGCTCGGTTAGAAGCCTGATCAACGGATAGTGTCTAAATTTATTTGCTGAGCATTTATCTTTACCTTCACTGCTAAGCCTGGTAGGCCGGGCTCTCCTGCGTCACCTTTTGGTCCTGCTGGGCCCTGCAGAAATATGATAAACACCATTTATTTTTAAACCTTATTTGTTTACTGTCTATACAATATGTCATTTAAATATAACAGTCCAGTTTTGGACAATCTGCCTTTAATTTTATTACTTATGATGCTATTAGGGACACAAGTGAGAACTTACAGGGAATCCAGGTTGACCAGGTAATCCCTGTTTAGAAAAACGCAAGATGTTAATAGCAGCCATGTCCCTTTGCAGCCCTTCAGGCATGTAAAAGCTGTTTCAGTACTGTCGAAAGTTCCTGTCAGCCATGTAGTACTATAGAAGCACAGACCTG
Source organism: Tetraodon nigroviridis (assembly GCA_000180735.1). Classification (NCBI taxonomy): domain Eukaryota; kingdom Metazoa; phylum Chordata; class Actinopteri; order Tetraodontiformes; family Tetraodontidae; genus Tetraodon; species Tetraodon nigroviridis. The sequence goes on from CAAE01014570.1 coordinate 428,964, forward strand.
AGGCCCAACACTGCCAATGGCCCCATCAACCTGCAGAGAGAAAGAAAACGATTCTTACTTCTATCTGTGAGGTTTGAATGCTGAAATTCCACTTCCATGTTTCTTTATGACTCACATTGCCAGATGATCGGTAGATGATTTCTCCTGGGGGTCCAGGAGGGCCAGGTGGGCCTGGCAGTCCAATGCCATCTTGACCCGCTTCACCCTAACACCGCAAAAAAGAAAGAAAACAATTAGACAAAGAGAGGTGTGGTAGAGCATTTTTTATCACTGTGGAGATTCAGGTACTTACCCTGTCTCCTTTGTCACCCTGAAAACCCTTTGGTCCCTGAAAATAAAAAATGAATGAGAACAAAGTCTGACACAGGTCAATTGGATCAACCTTACTTAAAAAAAGGGGGTTTTTTTTAAGCAATTTTTTGCTTATTTTCAACTCAACACATACATTTCCCTTTATAAATTTAACTATTTTCATTTTTCCCTGGATGAATTCTGAACTGCTGCCAAAATGATGTAAACCCAGCAGACTCATAACCCAGCAGAAGGAACCATTTCTGTATTATCTCTGTTCTTAATAGAAACACCTGATGCCAAAAACAAGCAAAAAAAACCAGTAAAACTTCCCCACTAGTAAACACGTGGGGTAAAATGACAAACCAGGCGAGATATCTGGTGTGTGTCCGATGGGACTTGGCTGCATAAATGAACAATTTCTCTTACCTGAGGTCCAGGGAAGCCATCCAAGCCTGGCTGTCCATCTTTTCCCCCAGGACCCGTGTTACCCTTTGGGCCAGGTGGACCAGGGAAACCAGGTTTTCCCTGTGAGGAACATTGCATTTTAGACCAGCGGAGAGACAGTAATGGTACTCCTGCAATTCCTAAAGACCATGTCTGCTTTGAAACCCACCCTGGAAGGGTTACTGGGTAATTCAGTTACTTACTGGAAGTCCAGGAAAGCCAGGAGGACCCTAAAAAAGAAAAAAAAAAGATATAATCTTTTTTTGTTATGTTTTTTTTTTTCTTTTAATAGATTAGAATTTAAGATTTGAGATTCACTTTGATGCATAAAACAAACCTGTTTTCCTTCCGGCCCTCTGACACCAGGTTGCTGATGAAAACCTCCCCCAGATCCCTCCATGTCGTCCTTTGAACGCCGTCAAACATTTATTGATGACTGGGAAATCTATATTTTTCCTAAAATTCAAATATACCGGTAATCTCATAACTCACAAATCCCACACGAAAGCCTGGCCCAGGAGGTCCGGGTGGTCCAGGTAGCCCCATGGGTCCCCGAGGTCCAGGGAGACCTGCCAGTCCAGCCTCTCCTGGATTTCCTGGTAATCCAGGACTTCCTTGCTCTCCCTGTAGGGATGAACGGCAATAAAAACAGTTGTTGGAATAAAAGACAGCTCATTGTTCCTGCATTAAACTCCACTGTCACCAGAAGTTCAAGTGAACCCAAACCATCACTCAGATTAAGAATTGAGTCAAAGACGCGGTTGTATATTTCACAAAAATTAGCATATTATTACAGGATAAATCCCCTTTGATGTCTGACATGCCGGAGCCAAGTTACCTGCACACAGGAAGGCTTAGGAAAGGAGGAGGAGGAGGAGGAGGATAAAAAGGAAGGCAGCAGACTGGTGAACAAAGGGAAAAGTCGGGTAGCGTTTGCTGGAGAAATAAAAGCAATGAGAAGTTTTAAAAAATAGTTGAAAATGATGACATTTGAAAATTATGCATCCTTGGGGCTTTTCCCCAATACTGAAGCGACAAAAGCTGACATTTGAGTTTAAGAGTATACGTTCGGCTGTAGAACCACAACGACTGGGTAAACCAGTGATGGGGCCCATTCCTCACCTTCTGTCCGACCGCTCCCGGAAGCCCCAGTTCACCTGAATCCCCCTTGGGGATTAAAAAAAAAAAGGTTTGAAATAATATAGAAATATATAATATGTCAACTAGATTGTCTTTATATCAAAATAGGAGTAAGATTTGCAAATCCTGCCTCAGGTTAAACTCTAAGGTGTTCCCAGCTGCTGTAATAATCCCTTTAAGGAGCATGATGGGCAGAACTGTACATCAGCTAATGTATGAATGAATTTTGAGTCTTTACACGACTGACTAAACACTCAGACGTTGTGGGCTTCCTTTACTGCACTATTTACCTTTTCTCCTCTGGGACCTGTTGGTCCTGGTAAGCCATCGGTTCCTGGTATCCCGGGCAAACCCTACAATCCAAAACACCTCGTTCAGACGTCAGAATGAGCACCGAAACCGACGGGGAAAATAAGGTGACTGAGTAATAATACATCCACACTTACAGGCTGACCAGGTGCCCCATCTTTTCCAGGTGAGCCAGTTGCTCCAGAACCTAAACCTGTGACTGCTGTAGCAGGACCAGGAGGACCCGGTGGCCCTGGTAGACCAGGGAGACCAGGTGGTCCCTTCAAAGATGAAAGAAAATATTTTTATACACCACATGTGTGGATTATGAAGAGATCCTCAAAAAAATTCTTCAGAGTTCACTCTTCTCACCCGCAGAGATTCCAAATCTGGAAATCCCGAACCCTCCATATCCACGAATGTCTGAAACAGAAATAAGTCACCCAGTTAATGACCAATCAAGGCCATCCTTATACTGAACACTACTAACTGATTGACTCACAGATCTTGATCCTGGTCCTGGGGGTCCTGGAGGTCCTGGGGGTCCTCTAGGGCCTGGGGGTCCCTCCCCAGTGTCTCCCTGCAGACATGACAAGTATTAGGACAACTTTTATTTTCTATTTGCCTGGGAATTATGTCATTTTTGTTCACAACAACCTTCTCTCCTTTAGGTCCTTGGTCACCCGGGGTTCCTGGAAATCCTGGAGGTCCTACAGGACCCTGTGTTTAGAAGACAAAACAGAAATACAACAGTTTAGCTTTCTTTGACTTTAAGAGACTAAAAATTAAATGAGAACCAATGCACTCACAGGTTTTCCGTCCTCGCCAGGGTCACCCTATGGGAATGAAAATCAGCCAAACATCAAAATCAAGTCCTCTTTGTTCTTAATTGAGTGGTAACTCATAGTGCACTAACTGGCTCTCCATCGATGCCTGGTGGTCCCTGGAGACAGGTGTTTCCAGCTGATCCACCTTTGCAGCCTACAGAATTGTGTGCAGGTCCTGGAGGGCCCGAGGGCCCAGGTGGTCCAGGAGGGCCTGGCTCTCCTTTTTGGCCAAAGCCTGCAGTGCCCTAAAAAAGAAAACATTAAAAGGCATCACACGAAAGCATTTATCTGTGATATTAAAATTTAAACTTGTCTTAAAATCTTGAAATTTACTTAATTTGTTATTAACATCTGTTAAAATGTTGTTTTTAAACACACAATTTTTTTTTTTATCATGTTTGAGCACATATAAATAAAGGGTGTCTCACTGAATTTATAGTTTATAGAGCATGTGTACTTTGACTTGTTTTATTTTATTTTTTTAAGCAGCTAATCACATGGCACGCAATTGTCATAAACGCCAAAATATCTATTAATGGCTGATGTTGTGAACTAAAATATACTGCAGCACTATACTGCACACTAAGACAAATCTTGTCATTCGAGCAAATGACCAGACTATTATCTACATATTACTGTAAGTCACACACACCTTTTCTCCACGGACTCCACCCCTGAAGCTGGAACCAAAGCCAGAATCTCCCTTGGGTCCAACAGGGCCTCTGTCTCCTTTCTCTCCTCTCTGTCCTTGGTCACCCTTTTCTCCTTTGGCTCCAATGGTTCCTAAAAAGGGCAGAATCATGTATATCCTGATGGAAAGCCCCCTCAGAAATGATTTACGACCATTTACCAACATTCCAAACAATAAACAGGATGTTTCCTGTATCCAAACAAGGAGAAAAGGGGAAAAATAATTTGTTTTTGTTGAAAGAGTGATTTATGGTTTTGGAGGCACTATATGGGCATTACTTGCATAACATAAATACAATAACACAGTCATGGATCATGGTGTTAATAAACTATTCAACTTCCTTAATTAAACGCTTGGCTTTAGAATTATTTGGGCTACAGTTGGAAACGTGAATATGCCTCACTTGTTCATCACTGCCAGTGTGCTTAAAGTTTTGGGTATTAGTTTGTATTTTAATTTTTTTCCCCTTTGTAATGTATCGCTGACTTAAACCAGGCGCCGTTTCGGGTGCAATTCGTTTTATTGCCACCAGAGGGCGACAGAGCGCTGCTCTTTCGTTCAACAATTCAAAGATGTGGCTGAAAACTCATTCCTGCACTCATCAGACGTCTTATGTGTAAACTCACCTTTTTCTCTCAGCATTTCGTCCTTGGTGGACAGCGGTGGTTGCTGAATAGGTCGGGAAGATGAAGGGGTGGTCTGCAGTACAGAAACCATGTAAAGAAACATATTTAGAAGCTATGTGACATTTACCACATGCTGAACTGTGTCTGCTGGAGGTTTTGACAGCTGTTTCCACTAGTAAACTCACATAAAACAAATGTAAATAAATGTTACAACAAGGGGTAAAGTTTACTAGAACTGCACTCACACAGGCGACAACTAAATCACACTACATGGTCTTCAATCTAACCTTCCACTGACCTAAAATTTAAGAGCTCAGAGACAAAACCAGCATCTAATCGGAGGTTTGAACTCGTCAATGAGAATATCTGGGAGGAGTAATGTTCTGACAGGTTAAATGTACATGAACCTGCAACATTTGCACCCATTAATTGAGTATAATAAGAATTACAAAAATTGAAGTATTGCATGTACAATTCTGACCCTTACAGCTCTGCAACTGGCTCTGGATTCAGTTGCTTTAACAGATTAACCTGATTACCCAAAACTACTTACTACCGCAACGAGAGTTGGTTGAGTCACCGGGATTAAGTCAGTCATTATCTAATATCAGTTATTACAAAATGACAATTTACCGCTACAACCGGTTTATAAGCCTTTGATTTTTTACTAGGCTTTGAGAACGATGATGCTTATGCTCTGTCTAATCAGAGCAAGTAAATGATGATCCAGAATAAAAACATACATAAAACATACATGACATAACAAGCCTCAAAGTAAGCATTTGCTTAAAAAAATATTTAAAATACTTCCCAACCCCTCTGACATCTTTTCATTTTCTTCAATGTGCAATGATATTACAGAAATTGATCAGTTTGATGTAAAAAGAAAGATGGGATTTTGCAGTAGCATCAAGAGTAGGTGAAATGGGGTGTGTGTGTGTGTGTGTGTGTGTGTGCATATCGCATTGGAATTTGCATTTCCAAAGTGTCTTTAGGATAAAAAAGAGAGGGGGAGGATAAGCAAACACCGCCCATCTATAGTTCATTCTTTCCCTCTGACAAATCTTGTGTTGCCACCTGTGGGATTCAGGAATGGAGAGGAGTGAAGAATAGAGGTGAAGGGTGATTATTAACTAGCAGCTTCTACGGGAGACACCTTTCCCCACTGTGTCACACAGCACTGCCAAGCTGAGAATTTCTCTCCTCCAAGTGATTTGTGGGAGAGCCCCTCTTCAGACCACAGGCTTGACAGACACACTGTACCTCCATGCCATCAATCAGGACCATTAGAGTTTGGAATCTGGGAAGTAAAGCACTCCCCGATGTCCCCGTGACTGCCTGATTGGACTCAGATCTGGGATGTTTGGAAGTATGGCCAAAGTCTATAGCCTCCCCAACACATCCATGATAATCACTGTCTGTCAGTGTGCATAATCCAGCTGTATCAAGGGTTCCGGGCTCTGAAATAATGTCTTCAAAGGAATTTAAAAAAAAAAAAAAACATCTATGTGAATGCCAGGGGGTTTCCCAGGCAACATTATTATTGCCATTACTCTTCAATCTAGGCTGGAAATTAAAAAAAAAAAACAACCTGTTTTGTGTGTGTGTTTCATTAAATGTGAAGTGCTGTGACCCATCCTGACATATAAAACGGGGTGTCAGAATTCCTAAGCTCTCAGTTTGATGGATTAAAATTCAAATGACCTGGAGCTACATGGTAATATTCCAACACAAAAGAGTTGTTTTGTTTGGAATATCAAAGCTAGGGTTGTGGACCTGCTCGTTCAACAGCTCTTGTATGGTACTTTAAAAAGGCTTCCGAAGCTTCTGAGCAGGACTTAAGTCATGGAATACACAGTGTTAAGGGGCAGCAACAAGCTTTGAAAGTTTCCATGTTCAAGCCGTTGTCTTGGTTTTGAGTCGAGTCCTAATGTTGACAATGACGCTCCGGCAACACCGGCAACATTGTTTGGGATGAGCGGGTGTTGCGACCATCCATCACCAGGAATTCCAGAATAACAAAATGGAAACGTTTCAGTCAGGCGAGATTCTGACTGAGGTCTGTTCAGACTTGCCCAAACTGCACTGCCTGGACATTTGTGCAACTCGCGGGTTTTTACTTTCTCTAAACAGACAGGAAATAAAGCATCAGAAGGTAGGAATTAGATGCCAGCTGTTGACTTTCACACTGCACCAAACACTACGTAATTCCAGTAAATGCTTCATAGACAGATGGAAAGGAAAAAAAAACCCTTGTAAATGTGGCAGACTAAAAGGCGGTAATGAGAAAGGAACTTCCGAAAGACGGAACCTGGCATCGCCATCCTGACTTTCCACCTCTGCAGGTTTCTAAACGCAGCTGATGGGGAAAGCAGCAGGGATTTAAAAAAAATAAATAAATAAATACCCGGAGGTGACGGGGAAGAGGCGGCTCGGATGGGATCGAGCTCAGATTAACATCTGTTTTTTTCAAACTCCCACTTGAACTGTGGGAGGGAGTGCGTGCAAGTGGTGGTGCAAGGCGGTGGTGGGGCTTTATTTCAGCCTGCGTGGTTATCTTACAAGTTGGAAGGATGTGAGTGGGTGTCTGTGGAATCTGATTGTCAATGTGAGAGAGACGAAAAGCAGACAGGAGAAGACAAATGTAAATGGACGTCTACCCTGACAGCAGGTAAAACTGCTGAAGCTGTGATCGGTAAGATGAAAGGCAGTGGAAAAGGAAAAAAAGACTTTCCATCTATGTGCTTTTGCCCCTAAATGAATAAACTTCTTCTGTACATTGTGAGGGAAACACATCAATGTGGTCGTGACAGTGCTGCCAAAAAAAAAAAGCACATGGAATTGCTGTGGGCAGAAAAAGAAATTCTGTTTTCCACCTAAAGCGTGTGCTGTCGATTCTGATAAAACTATGATTCATGACTGGAAATTCTCCTGCTGGCGTTGGCTCGCGCTGCTCGATCTCCAGGCTTCTTTCTGGGGACTGAGGAGCGTTCACAGGACATGTGCTGAGGATAACGGCGAACGACCACATGATGGCTCGGTTTGTCTGGTTCATCGGCTGCATTTAGCTTTTTTTGCCACTAGGATCGCTTTTAAGTTGGATGTTTTAAACTCTGAATTAAGGTCAGTAAAAAAAAAAAAAAAAAAGTCCACTGAAGCCCTCCAACTGACGTTTGTGTAATCAATAATCTCAGATTGAGTTGGGGTGACATGACTTTACTGAATGTCAGCAGAGACAATGCTCATGATACAATAATCAAATAATGCAGACACAGTGGCAAATGATTTATGCAAATCAATGTGAACAGCACTTTCTACACACTGCAAAACGCAATGAACCGCAGCAATTAAAGAGATGCTTGGTGGAATTTATCCCATTATATTTTTGAAATTGCAATAACTGGAGACAACAGTACCGTCCTTAAAATGTTTCTCATCTGCGTAAGTAAGCAATAAATCCACAGTTATTGCCATACCAATGAAGTTCTGCTGTAGCAGAGACAAGTGAAGGTAAACAAAGGACGTATTCATTTCTTACCGTCCATCTGTGTTTCTCCACATGTGGTTTCGAGGGTCTGCTTTCTTCATATCCACTTCCTTCACCAGAAGCCTGGAGAAACCAGTAAAATATATTTTATTTCCAAATCAACCTAGGTTTTAATTATCTAATCTATTTTGTTTTCTTCAGTTGCAGTGGTAATCTATAATCTATATATATTGATATTATTTTCTTTTATGATGCCAAATTTAACCAACCTAAAATAAATATTCAACTATCAATCAGCTTCCTATTTAGTAAAATAAGGCAGTAACCTTAGACTACAATTGCGTCCTTGTGAAGTGAAGTGTGGGACTGATTCTCAATCAGACAGTGAACCACAGAGCGATCAGGTCTCAGATGATTTAAAGCCTGTTGGTAATTTAATATCCTGAATGAGGGAAACAATAGCTACCTGCTACATTATCATTTTAGAAGGCAGATGGAGACCTTCTGAAATTAAAACCTGTCATTTTCACTCAGTCAGATTCCCTAGTTTACTCCAAACAACATCTAAGATTGGAAGACAAAATCTTTAACTCTGTTAAAATCTGCAGACACTCACTGGTCTCGGTGAGTGAAAACCATCAGGAATCCAACCTTCTGCAAAGTGGCAGATGTCCCTGTTGCTAGACCTGTCAAGGTTTTTCATGCTGTATGTAAGTTTGCCTCTAATCTTTTAGATCTCCAGAAGTTTATGGAAAATAAGTAGTATATTAGTATTCCCAGATATGCAAAGTATGACATGAGTTTGCTGATTTGCATTTTGTTTTTGATGTAGACTAACACACATGTCTAAGAGCAGTAATTTAACAAACAACGTCCACCTGATGGCCAAATCCAAAGTCAGAAATCAGCAAATCGTGTGTTTTGCCAACCTAAAAAAGTCTGTAGCCTGTTTTTATTTATTTTTTTTTTTAAATGTCAAATGATCTGGGACAATAACGACCCGACCTTTCCTCTCAACATGATATCAGAGTCTTTTCTAGTTGAAGTAATAAAACACACCGTATAATAAAAAAGAGCTATAGTGTTCAAAAGGTCATTTAATTATTACAGAAACGTTCAACCCCCCACAAACGAATGACCTGGATCTTTGGTCTTCAGATTTGACGCTTATTTGAGCACACTTATATTACAAGGAGCTGCTTATTTTTTTACACACTCACAGCACTAGTAAGGTCAGTCAGGAGAAGTTGCATCAAATGTATTCTAATATGTTTTTAACAGCAGGTTATGTGCTTCTGTAACAGCCACTCACCATATCCGAGTCATCGCCGTCTTCTTCGCAGTACCTCTCAGCAGCACGAGGGTCTCCAACCACCCTGAGCTCACCAATTACCCCCTGTTGATCACAAAAATGAACCATTGTAATGCCCCAATGCAAATATCAGCACACCACTTCACCCCAAAAGCACGCCGTTACTTCAGAGATGAATTAAATTGAGCAATATTATTTTAGTACCCAGTTTCCTCCTATCAAGTGTGATAATCTGTGTGGAGCCTAGAATTTGAATCACATCACCATAGAGGAATGCTGTCACACTTTATAAATTGTTTTTTTTGAGTTGTTTGAGGTCGTCTTTGCAGGACACATTCATTTAAAATGCTGTCTTGGCTGCGGCTTACAAGACTGGTCAACATTTCATGATGCATCTCTAACAGACTGCTTTAGTTCTTCCTCATAAATCTACACAGAGACTAAGCATGTCAACCAAACAGACTATTTTAAAAATGAATGTCCAATCTCTAAAGCCATAATGTAAATATTTAAATGGAAATGACGCGCTGCATGTCTTGATCTGATTACGGAAATTAAATTCACAAGACCTCTCAAGCTCGGGGTCAACAACAATCACATGGCCTGCCAGTTCTGATGGAAAAAGAATTAGTATCTGGGTTTTTTTAAGAAAATAATGTGGGAAGATATTTGTTTGATACAAAACATTTTAAAAAGAGTCTGTGTGATCTAAAAAAAAAAAAAAACTGATCCGTGCAATACTCAAAACAAGCAGCACTCATGTGATGCTTTAGCTACATAGGTGATAATTTCCACTTTAAGAAGCTGACTTCATAAACATGTCCTGCTGTGTTTTATCCTTTTAGTCTTGATGATAAATGACACCATGATTACTAGCTGTCATAAAGCAATCAATAATTGAAAAGGATTATCAGCGGTGTTGCACTGCACTGCTGAAGAACCTGGAGAACCATTGAACAGCAAAGGTCAGAAGTTGTGGTGAATGACTGGAATTTACTGAGGTCAAACGGCTGCAGTTAATTACAACCTGTGATGGATTCTCATTATTTACAGACTCATCTCAATAGGATGAGGAACTCCTGCAGCCATGTATGTTATGGTTTAAAAGAGCCAATTAAAGCAATCGAATCACGTTAGAGTTATTCAGCCAAGATGGTTCACATGACGAAAATCAAAACACGGCACTTTTTCACTCAGCATGAGTTTCCCGGTTCCATCACAGGCCACTTCTTCAGAGAAGCTACACGGGCAAATAAGGATGCTAATCAGAACCAAGCAGAGCGCTTTGGTGGAATCACATAAGGACCCTTTGCACATGTGGCATATTTGCAAAAACTTTTTATTCCCAGGTTTGAATGTTTCAGGGTGGTAATTTATTTCTTATTAATCAATTTGATCCAAGATCTTCCCTGGGAACTATAGAGAAAGCAAGGGTGCTTTTATTAGCCACATTTTACATTACAGGGAACATATACCATCCTAATTATTTTAAATCTTCTTCAATCCTTTGTCATTTACTAAGTTAAATGCTCAACCTAAAAATTGCATTTCTCGCCTTTATTATCAAAGATATAAAGTATAAAGGGGGCCTCTGTGACACATACAAAAGCAAAACAAAAAGTGTACGCACCAGGAACTTTCCAGGATCTGCCCCACCAGCCTGCCCGATGAAGACCCCGGCTCCAGCTTCCAGCTCCATGTCATCAGGGGACCTCTCGATGCGCATCACCTGGGGGCCCGCTTCACAGTTGAGGTAGAACATTACCGTCTCATCCCTCACGGCAATGGCGAAGCGAGTCCAGGTATCCACCGTGGACGGCACGGGGAACCTGGCTGCCTCGTACGACTGCTCCGAGTCTGGTTCCGTGTAAAACAGGATGACGTTCTGCTTGCCGCCCTGCACGTCTGAGAGTTTGACACCGACGTACATGATCCGCTGCGAGGCGTCTGTGATGGAGAAGACAACTCCACCCTTATTAGAACTGGACTTCAAGTGGAAGATGAGGGCAAAGTCCCGGTAGAATGGATTAGGGAGGTGCGCGCGGGCCAACTGTCCCGTGTTGGCATCAGTGCCAAAGACATACGCAGGGCTGTTGTCGGGCCCATCGACCTGGGTTATCTCAGGTGGAGGAGGATCCCCAATCAGCTGCAGCAGGGAGACGCCGCTGTCCTCTGGATGGGAAGACAAAACAAAAGTTAGGACAAAATACAGAGGAGGAACCTTAGAGGTTAGAGAGGAGGGCTGCAAGGCAGGGTACAGTGTTAGACCAGGTTGGGGGGTTGAAGGGAGTTGATCTGGAGTGAATGTGCCTGATGAATGCAAGACAAACTGTTTGATGATTGCAAAAACCTCTTAAAATGCAAACAACTCAACTGAGGGGGATCAAAAAAGCTGAAAATCTATATCAAAATGTCAATTTTGGTTTACAAAATGTCAAAATGCTGCAGTAGACCAAACTAAATAAGTAAATAATGAATAATAGAGAAACAGAGAACAGAGAAACAGAGAAAGCACATGGACTGGGCTCCAAATTTCCAAAGGAGAGCTAAGCTTCTATTTCCAGCACTGAAGCAAAATGTAGTAGAGTGTCTGATGTATCACATAATATCACAGTGACATTTAAACCCCAAGTATTTCACTGTATTGCACTGATATCACAGCGAAGACGACAGAAGTGCCACATTCCTAATGATAAGAAAACATTTGCGACATTTGCTAAATGTCACTGCTGGGTGCTACATATCTCTGCCCAGCCTTCCGTAACCCGCGGAGACCCCCCTGCCCCCCATGCCCATAGTGAGAAACAAACACAAAGAACATGCAAAAGACAGGGGTTTTTTGGGCACGATACACTTTCATCAAAACTAATGTTCTCTGTGTTAAAAGGCAAATTGTAGCTGAGAAAAACAATCACTGTTTTGGGAGGAACAGTTGACGTAAAAAGACCCTTTGGTTTGCCACCTGCGAGCCATGTCTTCGTGTTCAAAACCTCCCCGCTGCCCTGAGTGTTGGAGATCAGTGGGGTCTGCAGTCGGATTGTTGAGAGCTTAAATACCCGGCGCGTTCTGCAAGAATTGGGGTCCTCCTCTATCAGCTGCACAACCATAAACACAAGCCTCGAGACTTTAGATGTTGTCTGGCAACTACGGATGCTCATGGTTTCAGTCTCTCAGCAATGTGTGATTAATCATTGTAGACAGGCAGTCTGAAGAATGACAGAGCAAAATAAAATGACTGAAGGATGAAGACAAAGTTGTCCAATGCTAGACCGGTCTGGAGGTTTTTATAAACAATGAACTGTCATTTATTCCATGCCAACCAGATGTTTGCGCAGATAAAACCAGAAAGAGGAAAGGCGAGGGTCGTTAGGGCAAACCTGTGCTTACACGTCTGAATCTGGCTCTCGCTCCTGAACTCAGCTTTGACCTGAGCAGAGTTGAAAAAGGCAAAAACGCAGATATGTCGAGTCTGTTGTACCTAAAGTGGAAAAGCACACCAGTACCAACTCAGACCATCTTTAAAGCAAAAATGTGGCCAAAAAAAAGAAGTAAAAACAATTTTAAATTCTCTACTTGAAATTTAAAAAAAGCCAGAGTTTTGACTGGTGTAGTTATAAAAGATGGTTGGATTTGTGTGCAGGTTGAAATGTGTGGTTCAACCAGGGTCTGCTTGTCTGTCAGGAGGATGTAACATGTGTGACCAGCTCTTGACAACAATTGAATTTTTACAGAAAAAAAAAACAACAAAAATCAAACGGATTTTGCCGTGTGTGTCAAACAAACAACTCTCATGTGCACTCATGTCTGAAGCTCTCTAAACCCCATTATTATCTCCTATTATCCATCACTCAAGTTGAGCACATGTCCGCTCTTTAGAAACATCATCCAGGTACACCAGGCAACACAAAAGGTACAATTCCTCTCTAAAAACAAAGTATGAAAACTGTACCAGATTCAATGTCAGGTGTTGTGCAAAAAGCTGTGGAATCAAAGAGGGGAAAAAACAGTTCAAAAAGAATGTCTGAGTTCTTGAAGCTAAAATAGAAACAAAAAAAAAAAAAAAAAGATGGGCACATAAGTTGCTCATTTGAGCGCTACTTTATTTCAACTTTTCAAAATCCTCTTTCGAAAAAATCCCCTTTCAAAACAAAAACAAAAAAGAAGTGTCTGATTAACAGAGCTAGGTTTTCTTGTCAAAAATGAACACTTGGAAAAAAAAAGCTGCTCTTTTTTTATGACCCAACATTCCGGGATAGGGTACCGGAGTTTGTTACAGTCCCATGCTGTATATACAGCTTTCGGAACTCCGGGACCCCGTATAAGCCGTGGGAAAACATCTGAACATCTGGACCGTCTGCTACGATGTTGTGGTTCCGCCGCCTACGTTCCATCAGCGATTTAACCTGCCCTTGGGGCCAACAGCAAAGCTGCTCTGTGGTGTTAGCTGTGTTTGGGGTGTCAGAGGTCACCTGTAGAGACATTAAGATGACTCAGTGACCACCCCCTCTGTGTAAACGGTGTCTGCAGCGCTTGTCAGACAATTGATTTAAATATGAAGTTGATTGAATTTGATCATGATGTCATGTCAGCTCTGTCTTTTTGATCCAATGTTTGAAAAAAGACACTAAGCTAAAAAAAAAAAAAAAAAACCATCATGTCTCTCTGTGTTGCTGACTCCTGCAGTATATTTAAAATGGGAAGAGTGTCAAAAAAATGAAGTTCAGAGCCACATCATAGTTCAGGAAGGAGTCTCATGTTGGCTAACCCCTTTGAAGACAAAACTGTAATTCTTAAACCACAAAAAAAGGAAGGTGGATCTACCGCAAGCTCTCTTGTTGGGGAAGAAGTAACATGATACCGCTTAAGCTCCCCACCTGGAAGACAAACTTTTGATGCTAGTGGTAAACACACCTTGTGCAACGTACCCAGCAGTTTTTAAAGCCTGAAAGAAAATAGAGCATATAACAATCACAGCAGACTGGAGAAGGTTCTGAATAGTTCTACAGATTATTAAATCTAATGAGACTAATAGAAGCAGCTGGGCTGCCCTCCAGCTAAAGACACGCTTCAGTACAATGTTTTGCAACACGATCTCATCAGATTTCAGTTTGTCAAACACAAGCAGAGGAGGCCAATGAGTTTCCGACAGCAGAGAAATCAGACATCGCTGTGCCCATAATTGGAACCCCCCGTCTTCCTGAGAGCAAACACTGATTCGCTGGCTGGCTGCACAGTGACGACCTGGAGCCAAATCTGTGACTTCCTGCCATGAGATAAAACACCAGTGTTGGGTTAGTGGAGCAGTCAGGCTCAGGTTTCCAACGCATGTGGACCACAAAATACAGGCCACGGATGGACCCTGAATATATAGAAAATCTTTAATGCTCTTTGTGAAAACGTTTAAAGACTTTAAATGGTTTTCAAGATAATGCATGTAAATTCCACATTCTTTAATTCAGGTCAAATCAAAAATCTGATTCTTTTGACCCTTTAATCATCTCTTGCATTTATACTTGTAAATATAAATATTTGACTAATTGGTTTTTAAGCTTTTAAAATGATCAAACGGGTGTTTTAAGTATTTATTCATCTAGGGGTACCACAATCAAATAGAAGATCCAGTGCTGACAGCACTTGCATCAGCATATTAACAACAGTAAATGATTTAAGATGGTTACTTTAGAATGCTCATGTTGTGAGCACCTACTGCGTTTTTCCCATTAAGATCTACTCAAAAATAAATTGCAGTTGAACTCTGAACCTCAATACGAATGACGGTTCATCTTTCAAGCAGGAGCCGGGTAACCATGGAAAAATGTGATTAAAAGGCCCATTGTGCATTAACGCTCTCCCTTGCCCCTACCCACACCCCCCTACCTCCTTTCCGCCAGGGTCAAAGGATCATGGTTGACAGTTTTCTTACATAGCCTGCATGCGTGCACTGACTTTTCTGCACTATTCCCACATGCAGGCTACATGCAAACTTAAGGAGATCAACTTTTGTCTTCTTGCCCATCCCATGTTTTTGCCTTACATCTGGAATCCTAGTAAGATATAAGTTAAAGATGGAGAGATAGTTCTGACGAGATACAGAAGCATGATGTACTGGGATGGTATTAGCATTGATACCCTCCTTCCACATGTCAAGCAAGAAGAGCTGGCTGGAAATAAAGTTAAAAGCATCTGTTTTCCAGGCCCTAGAAGGTTTATATCAGGTAATCCTACAGCTCGAATGACTCATAGGTTGGTAGAGAGAAGCAGAAAATACCAAAAAAGTTATTGCCCTCTTTTGATCTCAGCCACTGTAACACTAGCAAAAGTTTAAAAAATTGTTGTGCATAAATGACTGATGACAAATGACTTGTCACATCCACAGAAAACATGATCTT
Organism: Tetraodon nigroviridis; assembly: GCA_000180735.1. Taxonomy (NCBI): domain Eukaryota; kingdom Metazoa; phylum Chordata; class Actinopteri; order Tetraodontiformes; family Tetraodontidae; genus Tetraodon; species Tetraodon nigroviridis. The sequence goes on from CAAE01014570.1 coordinate 444,462, forward strand.
TGACATATCAAAAATGTTTCATTTTAGTCTGGTTTAAGGCAAGTAGGCACGTAAAGAGAAAGAAAAGGCCATTTCTGAACGAGACTGGTTTAGTTTCAGCTCTTTTTTTGCTCAGCTTCATCAGTCCTTGAGCCAGGCTCATCCTCTCATGCCTGTCACAAAAGCAAAGTATCAGGCAGATAGCAAAGCTGTAAAAAGACACAATCAAAGTTCCTGGTGATAGGCACAGAGAGTTCCACAGAGAGTGGAACGCAGATCGGCTCAAGCATTAAATAAAATCACAGTGTGAAGAGCAACCTGCTCACAGCTTCTGTCATCTTAGATTGTTTAATAAAGACACTTAAAACAGAAGAAAAGAAAAAAGGCTCGCACACCTGCATTTCTGACAACCTGTTAGCTGAAGCTATGCAGTCAAGGACAAACAAACTCATATGAAATGGCCTGAAACCACTCACTCCCTGAATTAGCATGCAGATAACAAATACCGCTTCATGCACAAAGTCCATTACAGAAGACAAGCTTCTATCAAGTATGAAACAGAAAATAGCTACTTTTTTTTTTTTTTTTTTGTGCAAGACCAGCTTGAATCTTTAAGGAGGAAAGAAAAATTTGTAGATCTCAGGTCTTTATATGTGTTGCATTTCACTTTAGGTGATGCATGCTTGGAGTTTGCTTGGCAACACATTTTTTAGTGCCTTGTATATCCTTTAAGATAATGACTACATTGCGAGATAATATATGCGTGTATTCAAATGGTTAAGTCACATGCAGTTAAGAGGATAAAGGACACATGCGACAGCATACTCTCATGCCCCTCATGCATGTTAACGAGTTGCTTTTCAGTTTTCAAATAGTTTGCGCATGCTTTCACTCTGTTTTTCAATAAATTGTTTCCTTGAGTGTGGGAACCAAGACCTTGTTAATGCCGAGCAGTGTGCTGGCAGGGCGGGATGGTGGTTTTATGAGTGGGAAGTGGGTGGTAAAACTGGACAATTAAAGAGAAATGATGTGAAAACTGGTTGAAAAAAAACCCAGGACCAGGATTCATTTCAACCAGTGTTTACCTTTCTGGTTACTAACTGACAAGCACTGATACCCATCATCCTCCTCCTCTGGTAGAGCGTGGCACTCCACAGGAAGACGTCCCTTATCCAGGGGCAGAAAACTTCTCCAGCTATGGTGGCAGCGTGACTTTAAGAGCCACGCCCATTTATGAAGCAGAACTTGGACCTGAACCGCAGTGCTGTGGTTCAGGTAATTGGGCACGAGAAACAGTTCGCCAGTCATAGAGGAGCAGAAAGGAAGAGCGGTATCTAGCAACAAACATTTCTGGGATTTTCCCTGATCTACTGAAGAGACTCTTTTGAATGTACTTGGGCAGCGGTGTCTGTCTATGGAAAACCTTCTGTTCAGCTGGTATTTGAGAAATATTTACTACCTGATGATTCTGAATTAGCTGTTTAGTGTCTCCAGAATTACTACTTGTAATTGCCAGCAAGGCATCTCCATGGCTGGAGTTTTCCTGTAAAAAAGTCAGATTAAAGTTAACAGTAGAGCTAGTGTTCTGGTTTTTTTCTTGGGTTTTATAAAAGGTTGTGGTAGTTTCTGTGCTGCTGGAATTATTATGCCTGATATTTGTGATCTTGTAGGTGCTCTGAGATTTTGCTTTTAGCTCATTTTCCTGAGATATTACTCTACTTGCATTATCTAGCCTATAGTCATCTGACACCAAGTCCTTCTTGTTGCTTTTTCTTGGAGGACATCCCAGTTTTTATCCCAGGTTCCAACTTGGTTTCATACCCTGAGCCAAATGCAGATTTAGACCTTAATCTGGACCAAACATCTGACTTAGTGCCCAATTCAGACTCAAACTCAGGTCTGAGTTTTGATACATTTCCTGTTTGACTGCCAAAATCCGTAAATAAAGACGTGCCATTACCAGGTTTACTAATGGGTGATGAAATCCCCGCAGGTTCCGTTTCTGAGCCATTTTCATTCTGCAACTGGATTGGAGTGGTCAGCACAGGAGTCACTGTGGTCTCATTCCAAGGCTGCACAGTGTTCTGGAAGCCATGTCCCTCATCAATTATCTGTGCTCCGAGCTTTGCAAGGCTCTCCGGTGGTGGATCTCCGCTACCTGCTGGACTTCCAGATCCTTCAGTCTCTACTCCTGATGTTGGGGCCAAAGTTGTGGTTCCAGTCCAGGACCAAAACCAAGCATCAGTGGAGACAACCCCCAAAGCCACCAAAAAATAAACCTGACTCTGGATCTTCATCTTTGTGTCTTGGCACACCACCCTTCTCGATCAGGCTCTTACATCAGACATGTCCACAATGCCACTACACTCACACACTCTCCAGATATGCCTCCACACACACGCACGCACACACACACACACACACACACACACACACACACATACACACAGAGGAAAAGCGAAAAGGAGGGCCCTATTCAAAGGAGCAGAGCAGGAAACAGGAGGAGGTGTGCTCTGTATTGGCTGCTGGCAGTGGTTCCCCTCCTAACTCCTCCTTCCTCCTCCTTTTGTCACAGCATTGAAAAGCAATCTCTCCTGCTGACTGATACCTTAGAATTACGGCAGTGCAGCCTTTCAGTGGACAATACTGATGCTTTATGTGTTTTATAGAGAAAGGCAATTTGTTCCCCTTGGCCGCTTCTTTTTGTTAAGAAAAGATGAAAAGAAAACTGCAGCTCAGGTCCTCAGAACTTAAGTAGAGAGTTTAGGTTTATATTATTCTTGCAATTTCAAATTGCAAAACTTGGTGCCTATTTTTTTTTTTTTTTTTTAAATAGCATCACATACTGAAGTAATTCTGAGGTATGACCTCATTTGTTGCTTAGTTTAATTCCTCTGGAAGCACCTTTAATCCAACATCCCTACATTCATTGTTTAGTTTTGTTAAGACTCTAGCTTTCAGTGTTCCGTGGTTACACAGTAATCCAGGCTTGGCTTTCTTGTTCGGACTGGTTTTCTCATGCTACCTACATGCAAGCGGCTGACAGAGACCCTCAGCATCTGCAAATGGGAGCTCGGTGATAAAAGGAAAAAGGAGGATTTGTGTAAGTGTCTCCAATAGGAAAGGGTTTAAAGCAATAGGAAGCGTTTTTTGTGCATGTGACACCAGCTGTCGATTGAAAGGAACTTCAGTTATTTACAATCAGTGCAGCAACATTCCTATGCTTCTAGGTGCATTAATGTTTCAACGTAAACTTTACCCTGTAGCTATCTGTCACAGTTTAGGGTCAGCGATCATCCTTTTGACCTCTTTTCTCTAAGACTGTTTGCTTGATCTAACTGAGTAGGAACATAAACACAATAGAGTGAAAGAAATGTAGCAGATTTCTGTACTCAATGTGAAGCCCTGATGAATTCTTTTTTTATTCCAGCCAAGGACTCGTGATTGTCTTCAGCTGATACTCCATCGTGTTTTAATCCTTTAGGCAATAAGAGCAGCCACAAATGACGTATGGCTAGCTAGCTAAGCCCTCTGGGCAAAAGGTTTGCGATCTTACAGGAACAGTTTACTGTCAAGCGTCACAATTAGACAGTTTAATTACATCCACGCAGAGATAAAGAAGATAGACATTTCCACAATGATACAACACAAAACAATATTGCTAAATGCTCATGAGTCATCAAATGGCAACAAAAACAATCAAAGCAATATTTTGTCAAGCAGTAGAAGTCAAGTAACTAGAATCAACAGAGTGGTTGGTCAACAAATCATCTCAGGTCATAAATTTTGTAATGGACCTGTAATCATTAGCTTAACATTAGCTAAACTCCACAAACATTAACTTATCAGTATCACTGGATTTCATTCACCCTAACTGTGGTGAACGAAAACTCAGCAGATAAACTAACTGTTAATAAGCAGTTTTTCTACTTTTTGCCAAAATGAGTGTGTGTGTGTAGGAAAAACCTGTATTTAACCAAATGTTTGTAAATGATTCTGGAAGAATAAAAAAATAGTTGCGCTTTGGTTATAAAGAGGCTTTTTAAAATAAATACATGAAATAATTATATTGCAATCAACAGTCGTAGAGCATTTCTGCTCCTTCGACTCTGAGCTGTTTGAGTAGGCTGAAATGAAAGTTCAAGAGTCTCCATCATTTGTACTCATAATCTACAGACAAAAGCATGAAACCTAAGACGCAGGAGTGGGTCTGGGGGCTCGGGCCACCAACAGGAGGATGAATGATTGCCTAATTACAACGCCAACAAAACCCGCTGAACTAAACCCACAAGGGGCCAAAAGCGACCAATTATCTGACACCTCGTGACGGAATTCCGATCTATATGGTCTATTATGCAGATTTTTTCAAAAGCACAGGCTCATCTGATGCTGTTTTTAGCAGATGATTACCAGATAATAAAAAACAAGAAAAGGATAAGAAACTTTTCAAAAATAGTCCAGTCTGAACCCAAGTGTAGCTGCTGCACAAACAAAGACAAGGCGCAGTGCAAAGGCACAGGCTGACAACACAAAAACTGTTTGTTCTCTGTAGGCCGTCGAGCAGCTAAAGGCCTTTTGGCAGCACCTACCTGCACCTTTGCTCATGTTATTTCAGCAATAGAGGGTCGGCGACCTCTCGCTGTATGACCTAATAGTTAAACTCTAAAGATGAGACTTTAAAATGACATTCGTGGAACATCATCAGACCAACCAGTGTCTCAAATCCATGAGCAGAAACACACATGCACCCTGGTACTTCCATCTCTTTGGAACCAGTACAGCCATAATGTATTATCCAGCCTCATACCCTAAAGCTAACCATCCCGAACAGACTCTGACCTAAACCCAATTCTCAACCCAACCTTAAAACCAAGTCTAACTCCCAAACAAGCCTTTAAAGGTGTGTAAACCAGCAAGGATATCCTCACTTCCCAAAAAGGTCCTCACTTTGCTAGTAAACTAATTGTTTTGGCACTTGGTATCTAGCATGTGCAAGAACACACACACACAGAGCATAACAGCAGAGTAAACAGTGTGAAGCAGATGTAAACTGAACATATGGCTGACAGACACACACGCCTGAGCTGCAGCCATGCAGCATGTCTCCGCTGAGCGACAGAGAAAACATATCTCACTTTGAATCGGCCGCAGATATGAAAACACTATCAACCTCAACACGGGTCACAGCTTTTAGTTTTAGTTTTTAGTTTCTCAGACCGTTTGGATCACGTTTCCCTGGGAAACCAAAGGCAATACAGAGTTTTAATCCAAGTTTTATTTAATCTTTTATTGAATCTTCTATGCTATTCATGATTTGATATGATACAATTTCTCTGTATTTATTTATTTTTATTGAACTTGTAGCATTTTGTAATTTAATTAGTTACGCAGTGGCATTCATTTAAGAACAATTTTAAAAATATTTCTTGGAAAAAAAATAAGTAATAGTTGAGCAAGCGTTTAAAAAAGAAGGAAATTAGGAGCCAACAGACATATGCTGGAAGAAAGGAGGACCAAAAAAAGAATATAACTGCTGTAAATTCTTATATTCTTAACTAAATCCACTTGGCATCAAGTAAATCTACCCTGTTTGAAATGTGTCACAGTGCAGGAAATAAGATGTGGGGGTGGGTTGATTTTCTGGAGGGGCTAACAGAGTGGAGGTCAGAAGGTCAGAGAAGTAAGATTGGTCCCATTTCCCACTGACCACCGTCCCAGAATGCCTTTTAGGAACTGGTTCTGAATGAAGACACTTGTGTCTTGTAGCAGTAAATGATCTATAGGTCCAAGGTGCTATGAGAGTTTATGTTTTAAACAAAATAACCAGTAATAACGTCCACTGCAAATTATAGAGGCAGCTAGCCAGATAAAACCCTGCAGGGGTCCTTGGTCCTGCTCAGACAAGTACAATCGACTCAGCTGTCACTCTG
>CAAE01014570.1:461655-476922 GCA_000180735.1 Tetraodon nigroviridis
AAAAATCCAACTGCTTTACCAAGGAAACTTTCTAAAACCCATTTTGCATTTCAACAGGCCACACAATGAATACAGTATGGTGCCCCTTTTTCTGACATCATTGATATCCCATCAGTTACAGCCTATTGGCAACACAAGAATGTTGGCTTTGCATGACATATTTTAATGTGTTGGTGTTACAAACTTGCAAGTTAGATGCTGCTCATAGATGCTACCTCGAACCTTCACTGAAGCTGCATTGCTACTGTGTGACTTTCTCCAAGTGGTGTATAAAACGCAGCACAAACATATTTCGATTAAGCCAATTCCTTTTGTTAATTATGTTTATTAAACTTCTTGCAAGAAGAAAAGAAGGCACATGCATTACAAATCCTGCAAACAAAACAAACTGAGAGGATCTGCGAAGTCAACCTGCTGTCGCTTTAGGAGTCAATAGGTACATTATGGTCACATTCCAAGACATGCTCATATCTAATAAAATAGAGGCCCCTCTCTTTGGCGTGCAGGCTATCCACTGACAAACTTCAGGCTATCAGCATTCTTAAGATTCTCCTGCCAGTCACACAGGACAGTCAATCCACTTACCACCTTAAAATGGTAATGCGACATTTCAACACATGGCGTTCAACCCACATAGCACACTGACAAATCAATAAAGTGCACTCCACTTAGTATTATTACAGTCAAACCGCCCTGCGACAGAGGTCAGTTTCATGTTGACGCAACTACGTAGGAATGGTCTGATAGATTGTGTAAATTTTATGAGCAAATATTAACTACGGTGTTTGAGAAAAATGCAAAGAAAATGAATTTTACAAATAGGAAAAGCTAAGAGAATTGATCATTTTGCTCATTAGAGTAAAAAATGGTTCATCAGTTATTTCAGTTACTGAATTACTGACCTCTACAAATGAGGGCGTGATGGGGTCAAACTTTTAGCTCAAGGGGCAAAACACTTTTACTCAATCACCCCCACAGTGAATAATGTCAGCTAGCCAATGCTTCACCTTTAACTGACACTTTAATCTCCTGCAATGAATGGAGACAATGGCTGGAAGAGAATGACGTTATGCCTGCAGCTATAACAGAGGCCCACAGGATACAGTAGATGAAGACAAGTAACTTGGAACAAAGAGAGCTTTCATCAAAGAGACAATATCAGGGTCCTCAATTAGTACAGGCCAGATTCGGGTGCAGAGTGCCAGCATTCTTTTTTTTTTTCCTCCTGCTGGGCACTTCAGCCCAAAAAAGCCTGCAGGTCATGCTCTTCTTCTGTTTCGGCTTAAGCGAGGGAAAGGCATTTCATAATCCACGCGATGAAGCTTTGGCAAACTAGTGCACCAACCTGCTTTAGACACATGAACCTATTGAACCTCTTTCCTTGATTTAGCTATGCAGTTGAAAATGATATCCAATGCGATAGCAAGGAAAGAATAACCTTTCCACCTGTACCACTGCCCAAGGTAAACAGAGCTTTGCCAACAACTCTAATGTTCAACAGAACGTTCATTTACAATACCCACAACATACTTTAGATAAGGATCAAATTCAAACTAATAAAATCTCTCCCCTGATCTCACATACTGCAAGTATTATGTGCCAGAAAGCCAAATCAGATGGTGCAATCACACGCAGAGAAGAGGTAAGACAGAGTAAAAAAAAAAAGATCAACATAAATGTTAATACTATCATGATTTGTTTAAAATGCGCTTCATTTAAAAGGCTCAAAGGATTGATCTTTAACTGATTATGACACAGGATGTGCCCAGGTGCAGTAAAAAAAAAACAAAAAAAAAACAAATCAACTTTTTTATTCTGTTTTTTATTGCTATTTAGACAGGTGCACTCAAGTCAGGAAACAACACTGCAAAAAGCTTTACACAACCGAAATTATTACTGCACCCAAATACTGAGGCTGGCAAGTGTGCTTGTGAAACTGTAGGGTTCTCTTCAAAATGGCAAGCATCATTATAATGCCGCTGTACCAACACAACACCCCCGAAGAACCCCACAAATCTTTCATTGGACCGATAAACATTTAACGTCCCAGTGGTCGGCCCATGTTCCCACTCTCTGAAACTCTCAATAGATGGCATTGTGCTACGTGGGCCATAACAAGCTGCAAGAGAACAGAGAAAGGCGAGCTCATGGTTCACACAATTAGCAACTTCCAAGTTACAAGTGACCAGGATATTTTCTTTGTAAGCAAGACTTGCCACATGATTTTATGATGGGATTCAGTGATTGACAAATGTGCAGAAAGTCACACATAGTGTTGTTCTTGTCAGTCTGTTTTTCACAAGTTTCAGTGACCACATAGTGTTTTTAAGTGTAGAAATGTCCAAGGTCATTAATTTTCTTTCAGTTACCGAGTCTGTGAATCCAAACAAATTACGTGAACATTATTTACGTAAATGTGACACCTGAAGCTTAAAAGTCATACTGGAAGAAATCTCCCAGAAAAGAAAATTGAACTTAGCTTCCTAGACCTGAGGGAAAGCAATAATTTGACCTTAAAGTCAGTCTTAAATTAATTAGATATTTCAGGTACATGCTAATTTTGGTAGAACTATATTTGCCTTTCAGCTGGGGAGGATTAAAGCTGCACCTGAATTATTGTACCAGGCAGTGCCAGCTATAAATCTACCCAAAAGCACACATATTAGACTTAAATATATAAAGGGTCAGGTATACCCCCAAAGTTTGAAAATACTTAATACCATGTGAACAGGACAGACCTAGTCTCATAAATAAATAAATAAATAAATAAATAAATAAATTGGGAACACTAGTTTCAGTAAAAGCAGCTATCAGCAACAAGGCTGAGTTCAACTCCTTTTTAAAAATGCATCAAAAATGGTGGCATCAAAAGTGTCCACCAAGTGATAAATGCAGTCCAGTTGCGAGATCTCTTGCTGAACCCAAATTCTCACTTCCACATAGACTTTACAGAGGTGGAGGACAGAGTTACAGGACTCAGCTAATCCTTCTATTGTTACAAAAGCTCTTGGTTTGATGGTAATCTCCCCATCCCATGGGATTCTCCCCAACTCACAACCCCATGGGGTGGGATTGTGCAGGGTAAGTGCCTACAGACGTGGAAGCTCTTGAAGGACGGCTGAATGAGTGGAATTCAAGGATGCCTTGAAAAGCAGCCTGGACGTCATGAGAGTCAATCAGAAGATAAGACGACGTGGAGTGAGAAAAGAGGGACATAATAACAAAGTGAAGTTTGAAATGCACAATGGCATTCCCCAGAGGGGCCTCGTGAAATGATGAATGGACCATTCATTCATTAAAAATGCTCTGGGTGGTAGCTGCTTCTTCTATTAACAATGTTAACAGGTTTCAGGTCTGAATCTGCAGAATACGTGTTAGAGGATCACACTGCACCTGTATCAGCTCTAGTTGAATGACAGTAAATATTATATGGTTTAGCCTTCTTAGGACACAAGAATGGAAATAGGTGATGTGGGGTCTCTGGTTTCATGCCTTCTTGTGTTCGCCAGGCTGTCAGGGTAATGCAAGTGAATGCTCCCGAAAGCTGGAGACGGGGACAAAGTGCCAGATCAACAGATCTGGTTTCCTGTGCGACAAGCCAAATATGGCTGTGTGGTGGAAAAATCTGCACCTGGTAGCTATGGAAACAAGCATTCACCTCAACTGCAGCCTCCTGTGCTGACATACTGAGCATAAAGGGTGGAAGTATGCTCGGCTTGAAAAGCTGAAAAGCTTCTCATTGCCTTCTGGTGGGTGGTGAGTTTACACAAATGAAGTTCTGTCTTATTGCACCGTAAACTATGATCACCTGTTGCACATTCAACTTCAGATTTAGTAGCTATTTGAGCTCGCTCACTCCAAAATGTTTCAATCCATCTCCTGAGATAAAAAAAAATTCACAGAATCAAAAGTTACACCTGAAGTTCCCCACTTCCTCATGTGCGATTCTAAAACAGATCAACTTCAAAAGTCCCTTTAAAAATTCGCAATTATAGTTTGACAGTTGGACAAGTTCAGTTTTACTTATGAAAGTGTTGGTAATAAAGGTTCTTCTCGAAGCTCAGACCTTTAAAATAAAAGTATTTGCATACTGTAGTCCTGTTATTTACAAAGTTACACGTCCCAGCTCCCTCTAAGCCTTAACTCCAACTGTGACTGGGAATGACAAGCAAGTAAGTAAGGGTTTGTCCACAAACAGGAAAGAGGTGCTGACTGGTAAGAGGGCACTCAGTGTGCCATTAGTGTTGAAGATGGTTAGGTGTACAGAGCAAGTGGCCATACAAATCCTTTTCTTTTGCTACATAAGCAGTAATTATAGTGTCCCTCTGTATTTTGCCGCTGTCAACCCAGCACTTTGACATCAGGGACAGCATTAGAGTGCAACCGAGCGCACCTGAAACTACGGTGGGAGCACATAAAAATACAAATAACAGCTGTTAGGAGCATTCAAAAGGATGCAAGAAAGAAAAATGATAGAGGATTACAAATACTGAATAAAGTACTTTACACAAGGCAGTGTGGTCTACGTGATCAGTGACAGGTTTTAACTCCAGGGTTTTCTTCTGATCGAGGCAAGTTTTGTGGGGTGCCATTACTTGATTCATATAGTCATGCAAAGCCAGTCGTGTTTACTTGGTCAATCCATCTCCTGAGAAAAAAAACGCTGTTGGCGTTCAGATAAACAGAGCAGGTAGAAGAGTCATGGAGAAAATGAGACTGTTTGCATTTTGATTCAGCACAAAAGTGGTTAGATCTCAAGTGCTGGATCACTGCACATCTGCATCAGAGCGAAAACGATGGACAAGATTACAGCTTGCAGGATCGCATTTCATTTACTGTAGCTCCAATTTGCTCTATTTTGTTGAATCAGAAATATGCCAGATTATATCATCCTTTTAACACTGTAAATTCTGGGCTTTTGTAGATCCAATATATCAGAATGTATAAAGTATAAACAGACCGTGTTTACTAGAAAAGAGAGAGTTTGTTTAAAAAGTGTATGTACAACTTCATTTGAAATGTGTACGGCAACAGTCCTCTTCAGATTCTCTTCAGAGGTCCAAACAGGCTGTGTTGAGTTAAGTCCTCACACAGGACCACCGTGGTGGTCTTCCAAAAATACACATGGGTAAAGTAAACGAGAACACATCTGAATTTCCTTTTCAACCTCCCATGTTTTCTGTACTTGTGTCTTTGCTTGACCCTGCCATGCTAGCTATGCTGAAGTGCCTGTCAAAGAAACCTGAGATTGACTTTGTAACCTAACTTTTATCTGACTGACACCAGACGAACCAGCATGAACACAGAGTGGAAGTGTCAGTCTCATCAATCAGACAGGGATATACTGAAATCCACTTGACATTCTGAAATGACCCCCACCCACATTTGCACTAAAAAAATGTAAGATAATGCTAACAATCCCAAACAGCCCTGCAGATGTTAAACGGCGGGCTGAGCAGAGGTTTAATGACCTTTTAAATGCTTCTTGCTTACAAAACAAATGGCAGATAGGCCTGCTGAGCCTCCACATGAGGCACCTCCGCCTGTGTCGATGGTGAATAAGTAGGTTTACTGACTAGAAAATCCAGGGATTAGACATCACAAGGTTCACTGAGTTAACAGAATCTGTGCACAGTCGGTCCATTTATTTCATTTGAGGGTAACAATGATCCTAACACAGGCACCAATTGCCACGGAAAGCCATTATTCTTCCAATGTGGAATTTCAAAATGTTAAAATTGCATATTTTTGTAAAAAAGCAAAATAATAGTAACTAAATGTTGAAGCCACGCAATAAAAATAATGACAATAAAAAGACATGCTCAAAAAATATATTTTATATATATATATATATATATATATATATAAATTATATTAATAATAAAAATAACAAATACCCCAATCCGAAGCATTTTTTAACCTTTCTGGATCACCTTTCAACCTTTCAGATCAGTGTGAATTGTGCCAGCTTCATCTTATACCCAAGTGTTTTATAAACATTTAATGTTGTAAGTTAGTGCAAGATAACCTTAAAATTCAGATTTAGCAGCTGTACAAAAAAAAGTTGAAAACCAACACTGGTAACTTAATGGTTAGTGGAGGACATTCATTCATCTAATGGAACAACAAAGAGATTTACAAAAAACGTTTCATTATCCGTTCCCAGCACCCTCATGTCCCTGCAAAGAAGAAAACCTCAAGCCAGCTGTAATTTGCTTTAATGTGGCATCTAATTCAGCCATTAAAAGGCACAGCAAGGGGTCCCCCCGGAGCCGTTCCCCTGCCCCCACGTCGGCCTGCTCCACTTAAGGCAAAGCCTCGCTGGGTGCATGTCAAAGATCACATGACAATAGATTCCTGACCCAGGCAGGGCCCGGGACTGAATCAGACCTAATTCAAGCATGTCACAGGCAGCCAAAGCCACTGGTTCTGAGCTTGGAGCGGCTGGACACACACACGCACACACACCCGCGCATGCATACACGCCCACACACACAGATGAGGTGGGAATTCATTGGGAAAAAAGTCACATTGTTGGAGTTTTAATTCCTAAGCCCTTAAGACACTAAATGTTGCCAACAGTGACCACAATCAAATATTAATCCCCGTCCTTTCAGTTTCCTGTTGCTGTCACCTGGCAGGCGTGGAGTTCTGCACCGCAGTGTTCATTAAATGATAAGAACTTTAGAGAAGCCCTGGATTAAATATTCAGAGAAGGTGAGAGCTTCTCATTAACAGCTGGAGAGTCCAGAGGCCTACTTCGTGGAAACGCATCCTTCAGTACTCACAGATGCCACCAGTAAAAACAACAGTGCCAGGACACAAAAAGCACAATTGAAGTGAGCAGCATTGTGTTTACTTTGGACTTTGGACTCAAAATACAGTAAATGGTCTCGGAGCTGCCTTGACCTTGTCACAGTGGACAAACTGCAGTTAGAACCTTATGTCATCGCAGTTCACACTCAAACACCAGTGATTCCTACCACTATCGTCACGTTTGTTCATAATGTGACAATGGCAGTGGAGATAACGGGGTATATTGATCTGGTCTATAGTGTGTTAAACTTTAGGTGTCCCCTCTGGTGCTGGACTCCATCTGACTGAGCTGTGGCAGTGCATCTAAAGTACACTGAACAAGAAATGATCTACAGTTTTTGTTTAAAGGAGTTACAAATGAGAAAACACAAACCATGCCAAACAAAATATAGTAAGGAGCCAAGACTGCACAACCCAGAAGCAGCACTGCCCCTTAACTAACAACTGAAAAAGAAAGATGTGAGGCCACATAAAGTGACAGTTATCTGAATTATTTTAACTGCTAAACTAGAAATGCTTGACCCAGCAGCTTTCCATAAAGATATGTGTAGGACATTGAATAAGTTTGCTATGTCACTGTGTCCAAAGCAGTAAAAAAAAAAAACTCTGGACATGCTGTGAAGGCTCTGGAAAATCTGGAAACATCGACTTTTTGTTTTCTCTTTATTTGGCGTCTTACCTGACCACTGCGAGGCAGCGAGACGTATCACCACAAGAACGCAGCACAGGAGCCGCTGCAGCCATGCACACCTGCAGGGGCAGCAAGCAGAGTACACCCACCGTTGCCTGGCTTCATTTAGAGACAAGACACAAAGTTTAACGAGACAAAAACGAGCACGCGGGAAAAGTACCTCATCTTCATCGCTTGTTTTTTTTTTTTCCCTGATCGCGAGTGGAGAGACTACATGGACCGCTGGGAAGCAGCGCGGAGTGAAAAAGCGTTTCCTCGCTCCGACGCGCTCAGGACATGCGGCCAACAGCTGATGGAGACGCAGCGCCGCGCTGCAGCCGCAGGAAATGTGGAGAGCGAGCTGCGACCTGCAGGAGCGCCCTCTCTCTCTCTCTCTCTCTCTCTCTCTCACTCTAACACTCACACACACACACACACACACACACACAGACACACACACACAAGATGCGTCTGCCAGGTCCTAAAGGAACACACACCCACAAGTTGTCTGACTTGGGTCATTTACCATAAATAAATATCATATAGATGCGCGTGTTTCCTGATCACGTAACTGTAACTGAGCCGGCTCTTGTTTCTCTGCTGACAGTGGTCCGAGTGGATTGGAATGGGTGAAAAACGTCAGGAGAATTGTGCAAACTGAAGCCTTCCACGACATGTCCTCATTCATTCACTTGTCCCCCCCCCGCCTCCCCCAGGTACAGTTTACACAGTTTACACAGTTAGTAAGGCTCTTGAGCCGCTCAGCTATCACAAGAAGGGACTTGACTCGGTGGTATTTGCTTTCTTAGCTGGGAGGGTGACGGAGAGGTGAGGCTTGTGCATTAAGATCCGACTTTTTACTGTAAAAATAAGAAATATTTAGGTGGTAATAAATATTAAATGTCAATATTTTCGGTTGCAAATATTTCATTGTGTAATTTGACAAAGTAAAAATCACACGCACAAAAAACGGCTACTGATGCTGATGTGATTAAGAAGGGATCTTTAATTTGGATAAAGGCTGTTATTTCACATTGCACTTACACAAGATGACCACTAGAGGGAAATATTAGGTTTTGTTTCAGCCTAAACAGGGAAACGTCTCATCTATGAAACTTCAGACTATCTCCAGCACGCAGTGATGATTGTTTGCAGTTTATTTTATGTTAAATGCGTAATTTGACAACTAAATACCACTTGAAAAAACCAAGTGGTATTTAGTAACTTCAAAACAAAAAAGAAATTCGCCATTCAGCCAGTCTTTAACTTCCCTGCGTCATGATACTAAGTCCTTCTTTGTGGTCTCCTGCAAGGATAAGAGGAAGGAGCAGTCTTTCTGGTGCACACATATTCACTGGCCTCCAGGCTACTGTCTGAACACGTCCAGGCCTCTGTGGACGACTACTATGCTCGCATTCCAATGTCAGGGTAAAGAAAGGTAAAATTGACTGTTAAATGAGTGAGGAGTGGACACTGAGTAATATATCATCTTTGCAGCAGCACAGTTTTGAAAGCTCAAGAGACATTACATTCCTGCAAAATGCAGACGTACAAGTTGTTCTGCATGAGTCAGTTTTGTACCGGTATTTATGACTTGTTCTATAATCATGGCTGTACCATAAAATATTGTACAGACCCAATCACAGTTTACATTTAACTCTTATCTCTTTGTATAATAGAGTCAGCTTGTTCTCCTTGGCCTTTTTGTTGTCTGTTGCCTTCAAACCAAACAACCAAAAAAAAAAAAAAAAATCCCAAAAAACAAAACAAAGAAAAAAACATTAGAATTATTATTTGCAAATTAAACCAAACTAACTAACTAATCTACAAACACAATTAAGAACCAGTGGGATGTACAGCTGTGTGCAAAACAGAAAAGTTGCAAAAAAAATAAATAAATAAATAAATAAAAAAGCAGAATATAGTTCAGCCGGGCATATCTGGAGAGATATTATAAGAGCTAATCTGACAAGTTAATGCTTCAGCAAGGCAACGTTATCTTGTTTTTTTATTGTTTCAGTGTGATGCCTCTCAGATACCAGTTATTTGTTTTTTAGCATATAATAAAAATATACACGTTAAAACGTTTAAATTTGTAAGAAACTCAATTTTGAATGTTTTGTCTATTCAGGACACGTGTGCTCTGACAACATAACAACTCAGTGAGTTGTTAGTTGTTCAGGCGCAAAGAATTCTATAACCAGATCCAGAACTCCGGGTTATATCAGATTACTTCCAACAGCTGAAATCTTGGTAGGAGAGAGGGGGCGTTGGGACGTGGAGCCACCAAACAGCTGAAGGGACTCTGCAGGCCATGCAGAGATCAGGTCTCATAATCACACAACAGCCTCACACATTGAAAAATCAGGCCACATGCTGTCCAACCACTGTAGGAAGATGGCTCACTGGCTCCTGTAAAGCACTGTGAGCTGATGGTTAGGGTTACAAATAAACTTAAAAACTAAATGATCTGCATTTTATTTGGGATATATATATATATGGTGGAATGTGCAATATACTTTATTGTTTTCACAATAATTATGATGCCCATTTGCACAGTAGCTAAAAGCTACATCAGTGTGTAGTTACATCTTATAGGAAGCTACTGAATTAGACCCTTCACTTCAGGTTTTAAAACCACCTAATAACCAAACATATTCTTTCTTGCTTACTATGTGGTAGACCATTTTACTAAAACTTACATTAAAGTTAAAATATCTTTCTTATTTTCTCAGGATTTCTTGTCTTCTAATGCAGCGCTTCAAGTAAGCCACTAAGCAGTGCCCACTGGCCACCTGAACTATCTTTAGTCTTTGCTGGCAAGTGAATGGAAGTGCCCGACTTATCTTCACTGCTGTCATCAAGGCAGCTAGTATTTTAGGGGACAGCAGCAGCTGCAAAAGCATTTAATGGTATTCACCGAACAATGACAGTTGGGGTGCCTATGTCCTGAACGACACAGAGATAGGGGGACCTCGCTGGACAGGAAGATAGCAAGGACACTGCTATTCTACTCTCTATCCTACCGAGCTGTCAATCGACTGCAAAGAGCACAGGAGCACTATTTGAACGCCTAAAGAGACCATCTGTTCAAAACGAAAGCTGCCTTGTGATGACTCTCAGCTTTCTGGAGACGAGCGGAACTGCTTCTTACTTCGAAAGAGTGACTGCAAGTGCGGAATGTATGTTGACGGTCATTCCCCGCGACTGGAGCGAGGTAGGTCATGTGAGGGGGTACGCAGCACAACTTCACAAGGGGCAGAGGTCATTCCAATTAAATGGGACAAGTAAACACAAGGGTTAATCTCCTCTCATTAAACCTCCTTTGGGAATAGCAGGGCAATTTCCCCGCAGTTGTATATTTTGCTACGTGGTCTGGAAAATACTTTTAGAAATGTAAAATTCATAGTGATTCAGCGAGTGATGCAATTTATGTAATGCATTTGAGAATATTGGAAAAATATTAGGAGTAATTTTATTTTGTAGCAGCATTTTTGAAAACTAACAGTTCAAAAAGAAATCAAAATTCAATAAATGCAAAAACATGCTGCAAGAGAAAACAAGCATCAAACTCATTGACATTTAATGAACAACGTGTAGGGTATTATTGTTCCTTTTAACAGTATTTCACTACATGTAAATTGATATTTCTTTGCACCAATATTTTGACATAAAATCTAGTTTTCAGGAGGCAAAGAAACCCCTTTTGCGAGCAGGAAGCTAAACATTTATTCTATGACATTGAAGGAAAGAAATCCCCAAAGAGAGCTGCGAATGAAGGGTATAATAGACGCTCGGCATATTTTGACCACAAGGTCTCTGGGGTGAACAGGCTGCAATTCCAACGTGTGTTTGTGTGAGCATGCAGGTTTCAGAACCCTCTTTGTGATACCTGACACAAACCCCCTCCCATGTCTTTATTTAGGATGTGCTATATTAAGCACTTTCCCATTGAAATACAGCACCAGCTGTACTGGCTATGTGTTGTGGCTTCTGCTGCAATAAGGCCAGGCTGCTTTCTCTCTTGCTGCCTGTGTTTTCTCTCATGCAGACAGATTTAATTCAATTAGCTCTAGCAATCTGGTGGTGACACACACGCACAAAAGGGGTCAGAGGCTGAGTATATAAATGCCAGTGTTTGTTTTCATTTGAAATGTTACAGTTTCGTTTCTTTACAATTTGTTTTATTTATAGTACCATATCTAAATGAATTAAAATGGTTTATACCCAGATCATTTTTAACAGACACATTGTCCAACACTAAACTAATCCCTCTTTCTTTCCTCTTCAGAGATTTGCAGTACAAAATTTGGACTGTCTTTCCCCTGCGAATTAAACCGACTTCTTAGTCTCCTGGACTGCTAAAGGTGCAAAGAACAAAAAAAGAGATGTATTTGGTGGTGCACCACGTTTCTTAGCCTATCCACGACCTGTGGTGGTGCAAAGTGGAGCTGATGCAGTCCTAAAGTGTCAAATCGGTGGTGACCCGAGGCCTGCTGTCATCTGGGAGCGTAACAATGATAAGATTGACCCACAAGGACGATACAGGGTTTTCGAAGATGGAAATGTTTACAACCTCATCATTACAGCCGTGACCATAGAGGACAGTGGGCAGTACATATGCAAAGCAAAAAACAGTATTGGGGAAACATATGCAGCGGCCACTTTGAAGGTGGAAGGTGAGGCACAGGAAATGGAGTTGCGAGAGGAAAACAAGCCAAGGTTCCTCATCAAACCGCTGTCTACTCGAGTTGGTCGTGGGGACGATGCTGTCTTCTCTTGTAAACTTTGGGGAAACCCACGTCCAGATGTTGTCTGGGAAAAAGATGGAAAGAAACTGAATGAAATATTCGAAAGCACACATTTCAGTGTGGGCTTCCAAGATGGTGGATGGTTCCAGCTTAAAATTTTTAAGACTCGTGCACCAGATGGAGGTGTATACACCTGTAAAGCTAGGAATGACTTTGGAGAAGCACTGGCAGGAGCAGTATTGCTTGTTGATGCAGGACCAGGACATGAGGAGGAAGGAAATCGAAATGGCTACACCAATTGTCACTGGAAGACACACCAGGGAAAACCAAGGGGCGGAAGACAAATGCCAAGTCGGCTCAGAGAGGACACCGTGACCAAGTCCACTAAAGTAAAAATGTTTGCAGTGACAGAGGGTAAACATGCCAAATTCCGCTGCTTTGTGACTGGAAAACCCAAACCAGAAATAATTTGGAGGAAAGATGGGAGATTAATACTGTCTGGAAGGCGTTATTTGTTATACGAGGACAGAGAAGGATACTTCACACTTAAAGTTTTGTACTGTAAACAAAAAGATAATGGAGTTTATGTCTGTGCTGCATCCAACACAGCTGGACAAACCCTCAGTGCCGTCCATCTCTCTGTGAAGGGTAAGTCCTTTTCAGGTTGAGAACTCTAATCCTTCTTGTAGACACTTAAGTAAATGCAAGAGGGTGTGGTGCCTTCTTGGATTAAATTCTCATCTATTTGATGCTGGGATGATGTCATTGCAAAGAGATCATTTTTTGGGATATGTACAGACAAGTCTAAAGTAACAACGGAATGTTTTACTTCCATGGTGAGGTAAGCACAAGATTTTGGGAACAGAGAAAATAAGAGCTCCAGTTACCTTAAATACCAAAGAATGCCATTACCGAAGTGACTAGGAATCCAGAGTCATTCAGTTGACTTTATTAATAATTACTTGCTAATTAATTGCTTCTGAGTTATTTTGAGTGTTAAACAAGTAGAATCCAATTTTATGCACATTTTAACAATGTAATGCCCTAAAGTCACTTAAACTCTAAAAGTATTTTAGATTTGGAGGTTGTCAGAGAAAAGAATCATTTAAAAAATAATTGTGAACAGTAAATTTTTTTTTGTTTGAATTTCTTAATGGCTATTCCATTCCTCAACTGAAAGAGCCACTTGTCTCATGGTTTTGCTTATCTTGTTTGCTTTCCTCGGAATTTGCCGCCAAATACATTTCATTTTATCATGTCTGCCACAAACACTTACACAGCACAACTTGGGTATTTCGTGACAGACACTGATAATGTACTGTCTGAACGTCTGAATTTATGCATAACTGATGAAAGTTCATTTGAAAATGTGAAGCTCATATTCTGTGCATGAGTGTTGGATGTTCTTCCTACTCACCAGAACCACCTGTGAGGTTCAAGCAGCCTCTCATTGATCTTGAGGTATGGGAACGGGATTTGGCTGTTCTTGAGTGTGAAGTTCCAGAAGACTCTGTTCCCATCACATGGTATTTGGAGGACAGGCGACTGCAGCCAGGGGCCAAATATGGAATGGAGGAGTGGGGGACAAAACGGCGACTGACTATCCGTGACATTGGTGTTGATGACGATGGAATTTACCTCTGTGAGATGCCTGATGGTGGCAGAAGCATTGCGGAGGTAGCTGTGAAAGGTAACCCATAAAATGTAAACAATAAACCAAACACTGAAACAAGTCTAAGTTATTTGGAAAGAAGATACACCGTAAGGATTCAAAGTTATCCACACTTTTTCCCTGCAGGGACAATTTTGCGGAAACTCCCAAGGAAAGTGGATGTGCTGGAGGGTGAAAATGCTGCCTACTGTGTTGAAGTAGAAAAAGAAGAAATGGACATCCATTGGTACAAAGATGGCGTAGAGCTACGTGAAACACATCAGACCATCATTAAGTCCTTTGGTCGAACTCACATTTTGGTTTTTGTCAATACAATGCCTCAAGACTCTGGCATTGTGACTTTTCTTGTTGGGAGATCTAAAACATCCTCTCAGCTACGAGTAAAATGTAGGCTTACTGCAAAAAAACAATGAAACATTTTGAAAATATACGTTGCTTCATATTTCTAAGTATTTAAAGTTTGATTACTTTCATTTATTTCAGCTGCCAGACATTGTCCTCCCAGTTGTCCAGTGGGTGTGCAGATCAACACAGAGCGGGCAAATGCAGCTCTCCTCTCATGGGTTCCTGCTCAGGACTCACGAAGGAATCCACCATCTGGATATGTACTTGAACGTCAAGAAGTGGGCACTGGCTCACAGGAGTGGCTGCAGTGCCTGACCACTGACTCTGCGACTTCAGTGGAGATCCTTGGTGACAGTGTACCATGTGAAGCTGACTATCGCTTTCGTATTTGCAGTGTAAACAAATACGGCAAGAGCAATAATGTTGAGTTCCCCAGGGCAGTTCACTTGGGTAAGTTTAGAAAGGTTATGGTAACGGGAGTAAATAAGTGACATTGTAAATATTGGTTATTCAATAATTATTTAATTATCTTTTTTTTCTTTTATCTCAGTTCCAGTTGCAAGAATACAAGCTCCATTACAGGATGCATTAGTCCCAGAGGGACAGGACGCCTTTTTCTCCATTGAACTCTCGGCTTCAGTCATCGGTACATGGTTTTTAAATGGCACTCAGCTACAAGAAGATGAACGTTATTCCATGCGCCGCACACGAACACATCAATCCCTCCGCATCCGAGGGGTTCGTGATACAGACAATGGAGCCGAGATTACATTTATTGCCTATGGCATCCGTGATTCTGCAGCACTGTACATCCAAGGTATGTAATGTCCCTATTTTACAACATGGATCTTTTTTGTGTTGTTTCTTGTATTTGCAAATTATTCATGTCAGCAACTAAAGATGAAATATGTGTACCAAATGAGTTGAGACATTTCAAAGTAACATGATCAAGTAGAACCCAAAAACAAAACATTCTTTGTCCAAAATTTCAGCTCCTCTTGTCAAGTTTTCCC